>OZ036001.1:1473379-1485879 GCA_964035015.1 Corallium rubrum | reverse complement strand
ATTTAGCTTGCTGAGCGGACCTGTTTTGCCTCCAACTATCGATAACGGGGTAGTTTTAGCCCCAAATAGAAGAAGCAGGGGGCCATGGTGCATGACTAGCGATGCAGAAAACTAAATCTGTCAGTATTTTTTTCCCTTTCGTTTATTACGAAATGGAGCCTGCTCTACTTAAATTAAAAGAGAACAACGAAGAAAAGGATACAAACAGCCGGTTTAATATATATTTAAGCGAAACCAGAGAACCTGAAGAAACCAAACGCCGTATGGTAAACAAAATCTCGATCTGAATTGCAGTGTTTGTGGTCACTCAGTGTTCTCAAAATCATTTTAAAGTTAACGGTAGGGGATTTGTATTTTGTCCTTATGTCCTAAAACGATATACAGCTTCACGTTTTCGTGCTTTCCCTTTGCTCGTCCAAACCATAAGTCAGCTTACCTAAAGCTAACTTAAAACACTGTGTGGACGTGGGCTTTGTCGGTTTTCTTGGCTGTGATTCCAAATTTTCGACTAAAACGTTGTCTGTTTAATACTTCTTTCTGGAATCCGATTCTACTGAATTGTTTTTATCTCAGACTGTATAATAAATGTAATTTTTGAGCTGTTAACTTTTAATTCTGCCTTTGCAAAATGTACATGCATAGAGAATCCATTTAAAGGCTTGCTAAAAATAATCCCTTTTGAAACCTCCTAAAAATAATATATTTTTTACAACCTGAATTTAATAATGAAATCTAAGTTTTGCTTTGATATGTTCAACTTTCATTAAATAATTTAAATCAGTTTTGTCATCCTATCGACCTATCCATAAATTCTATAATTTAATATCCCAAGGATTTAATATCATTTGTTTTTATATATGTTTGTTTTTATATTGTCTGTATATCAGGAGTGCGTATTTTAATCAGGGGGTAAAAGCGGACGAGGGGTTGTTGCATTCATGTATTTCTAGTTATTTGCTAATCATAAATGCACAAAAGCCTGAACTTAATTTGACGCTTCACAGTCGGCTTTTCTCACCAGATAATTAGAGCCAACGCCGGCCATATTGGAGTGACCTCATTACAAATTCAATGGCTAGTCTGAGAGGAAAAGCAAAACTGACCGACATCAAATAACTGTCCAACTAATATGTCTCTTCACTACCATTAAATAGAAAATGTCAGAATGCCCTCCAACATATCTGCAACGGCACAGTAGTTGTTAGGTGGTCACTCCAGCATGGCCGCCGTTGGCTTCATTTTCAGTAATAGAAACTCGATCCAGCCTTATTTTTCAGATCAGTGATAGGAACGAGTTGAAGTAAGAAAATCTCTTTGTATTTACATAAATATTATTTTTTCTTGCACATGTCAGTGGCAGAAGGACGCATAACTGTCGCCATTTTGAAAATAAAAATGGGGACACATTTTTAGGCAGCACCCGCAGTCCAGTTATATATATATATATAATCAGTGACAAAAGTGTTTCAATTTAAAAAAGCAACATTTTCCGTTTTATGTTCCCCCGGCCCCTCCTGTTCAATGTTGGTGAGTATTTAAGCGCTCATTTTCACGTTCACAGCGTCCCTTATTTCCAAGTCAACATTGTAAAGGGAGGGGGAGGGAGGGATAAACTCTATCACGAGAAAAGATGTAAAATGTATTAAGTTAACCTACAAACACGAAGTATCCCAAGGTATTTTGTCAATGATTGTAGGGCAGTGGTAATATCATGTTCGTTTGTCACGTGACTCTATCATGAAAAGATTGAAGGAAGCTGAAAGAGTCTACGTGAAAAATGAATTTGACAATAATAAGACCAGAAATTCAATGTGGAAAACTATCCGTCAGTGTTTACCTCGGAAAGAAAAAGCAAAACCTACATACACAAGGGATATTGATACTTTGGCACACGAGTTTAATAAATTTTTCACCACCGTCGGAGAAAGAGCATCTGAAAATCCAGTAAATTGTTACCAACCAATGCTTCAGGATATACCTAAGGATGGTGTTTTATTTCACTTTAAACATGTATCGAGTAGCGAGGTAAGAAAGATAGTAATGTCATTTCCATCAAACAAAGCACCTGGACATGACAAGGTTTCAATGGCAGTTATTAAAGACGCACTTCCATGTATCCTCCCTATTTTAACTGATATTGTGAACAGTTCGCTGCAGTCATCCATATTCCCGAATGATTGGAAATTTGCTGAGACTATTCCTCTAATTAAAGACAAAGAAGATAACCACGAATTAGCGAACAATAATCGTCCGGTCTCGTTGTTACCGGCAGCTTCTAAAATATGTGAACGCATAGCCTTGAAACAATTTACAGAATACCTGACCATAAAAAAATGCTGACCACGCATTAAAGTGGAAATAAGAAACTTCTTCCACAGAAACTTTAAATATATGTACTGACACAATTCTGTCTTCCATGGATAAAGGGAAACTGACAGCTCTTGTTCTACTTGATTTATCAAAAGCCTTTGATAGCATTAATCATTCAATACTCTTGGAAAAATTGAAAACTCATGGTGTATCTGCCGAAGCAACACAGTGGTTTAAAAGTTATCTATCAGACAGGAGTCAATCCGTCCGTATTGGGTCTATTTTGTTTACAGCACTCCCCATAACTCATCGTGTACCACTGGGTACGATTTTGGAACCGATGCATATTATTTAACATTTATATAAATGATTTACCAACTACACCAGGAGTTTGTGACTTGGAATCCTTCGTGGGTGACTCAAACCTTTTTCTATCCTTTATTAATAATGCTGAAGCCTCGCCAAATTCTATATCAGAGGACCTTCAGAGAGTAGCCGCTTGGTGCTGCGCAAATAGTCTACAAATGAATCCAGATAAAACAAAGCTTCTTTTGTTAGGCACACGTGAAATGCTGAACCAGGTTCCAGAAAACTTTCATATTACTCTTCTTGGAAAGCAGATATTTCCAGTCTTATTGGCTAAGGACTTGGGAATTATCGTTGATGCATCAATGACGTTTGATGAGCATGTCACAAATGTAGTTTCCTCGTGTATTGCTGGATTGTGTCAAATCAATAGAGCAAAGCACATATTTTACAAACAAACTCTAATCAACATAATACACGCTTTGATTTTTAGCAAATTGTATTATGGTTCTACAGTATGGTCAAACACTTCTTTGAAAAATGTAAAGAAGCTCCAACTTGTACAGAATTTTGCATCTACAATCATGGAATAATTACATTGGGACAACTTGCAACAGTGTCACTTCTAAGCAAAGATGCATTTCGCACAGTTAATTATCCTCCTCCTCCCCCTCCCCCCCCCCCCCCTCCCCCACCATACAATGTTGGTTCAGAAACATGGTTTGAGTTGCGGGTAAGGCCTACCCCAAGAGACCAACATTGCATGGTGGGGGGAATGGGGGAGGGTAGACTTGTGAGGGTAGAGGAAGACCTGTGATGGTGGTTTGGAGCAGGCGACGGATTTTTTTTTCAAAGAGTTTACGTTGCCGTCAGAAATCGCGCTCGCGCGGAAAATGTCCCAATTAATTATTCTATGATTGTCTGAAATAGGTCAGGCGGAAAATATTAATGATCAAGTGAGAAGTTTATAATTTATGCGCCGCGAAACGACCAGTGGTAATGCTCTAAACATAATATCACTGTTTGGTCATATTATATGTCACGACGTCATGGCTAAGCCCGGTTTAATTAGTTAGACACGGTTCTCTACTACGGTACTCCACTACAATACCGGGATTTTTCATTTCATCAAATTGGGATTTCCCTATAGTGTTAACTATTGATAACTCCCCATTCGTACACTAATGCTCGCGAATGTTTATTGCTTCCCGATGTGTTGTTCTTGAGTTATAAACGGTGCTCCAGGAAAGTACTAACAATAACAGGGCTTATTATACAACTGCATTAAAAAGTGTCCAAATAACGCTAAAAATGAGTACAAATATACAGCGATATTTGGATAGTTAGTTATTTGGATAGTAGAAAACCGGTTTGACAGATTTTGTTAGCCAATCAGATTTATCACTCGGGAACTACTTCATGTATGCTTATTATTTTGTTCTGGTTTTGTCCTGGTGCAAGTCGCGCTACTTCTCTGGCCTTTTTAGAGTTTTCTTTTTCCATAAAAATTTGTTGATCAGAGCAGTTGTATAATAAATCTCTTATAAGATGTTTTGGTGTGTAGTATCGCTGTATATTTTTACTCGTTGTTTGTATTTTGACTCGCCCTGCGGGCTCGTCAAAATACGGCACAACTCGTAAAAATATACAGCGATATTACACACTAAAACATCTAATAAGATATAAATATTAAAATACTTTATTGTACCGCAGATGGAGTACCGTTGAAAACGAAGATTTATAGGGAGATTCTGTCTCAGATGTGACAAATATAGATAAAGTTTTATGTTCTGTAAAAGAGACTGCGACAACAATCGTTCATTTTACGTTTAATTTGTAGGAAATAACTAAAATACATGGAGTACCGTCTTTGTTTATGTTGAAGTGTCAACGATCAAAGCTCATTAGAATAACATATAATGAAGTGCGTTATGTATTAATACAGATATTAACTATTGTTGCTAATACTTTGTTCCAGAACCGTTTCCGTTTATCACCGCATGAATTCGTAAATCGATGAACCAAACGATTTAGTGCGGCAGTGATACTTTCAAAGATTTTCGAGAATATTCTAAGGAACGTTGTGTAATTTAAATAATAGAAATGACGAAAAATGCGTCACGTACATGTTCAGACAATCATGGAATAATTACATTGGGACAACTTGCAACAGTGTCACTTCTAAGCAAAGATGCATTTCGCACAGTTAATTATCCTCCTCCTCCCCCTCCCTCCCCCTCCCCTCCCCCACCATACAATGTTGGTTCAGAAACATGGTATGAGTTGCGGGTAAGGCCTACCCCAAGAGACCAACATTGCATGGTGGGTGGAATGGGGGAGGGTAGACTTGTGAGGGTAGAGGAAGACCTGTGATGGTGGTTTGGAGCAGGCGACGGATTTTTTTTTCAAAGAGTTTACGATGCCGTCAGAAATCGCGCTCGCGCGGAAAATGTCCCAATTAATTATTCTATGATTGTAGAATAGTCAGCGACTCAAATAAATACGAGCATATTATACCAGTTTTGCGACAATTGAATTGGCTTCCAGTTAGCTATATGTTACAATTTAGAGACTTGGTTATGAGTTTTTGATGTGTAAATAATTTAGCTCCAGAGTACCTGTGCAATAAATTTAAGAGACGATCGGCCGTACATGATCTCCATATACTAGGAACAATAATGAACTTGGTATTCCATTTTTCAAAACTGCATCGCGACAAAGAACATTTGTGTATCGCGCAACTCGATTATGGAATAATGTAAATACCGAGGTTAAAGACTCGACAGATACCATATTTTGACTTTTAAGAAACAAGTGAAACTCCACCTTTTTAATGAATTTTTAAATACTTAAACTATTAAACGCGATTGCAAATTTGTAAATATACTTTTTTTAACTTACATATTTTATATTTTATATGTAATTAGATGCTGAAAAGCCATGTAATTGGAGAATTTAATAAAGTATAATAATAATAAAAAACCCGCATACTAAACAGTTCGTGTATGTGATTTTTAAAGATTTTCCATGCATGCATGCCTGAGCTTCTGACGTTCTTGTTTTTTCCTTGTTTGTTTTTTTAGGTATGGACCCATCAACGGACCTTCGTGGTTGTGGTTTTCTTGGTCTAATGAATATATTGTATATAGTTAGTGATCCTCATGCGCATGCACTTGCAACAAACATTTACAAACTTTCGCAACACGATACTCAGAACTTTCCCTTCAGTGTCATGTCAATTAATATTACAAGAATTGCTTTACAAACGCTAAGAGAAGGGAAATTAAACAGGTAAGCCAGACTAATAAGCAGAGCCTGAAATAATTTTAAAATTTGTCCGGCAAAACTTCCGAGCAAAATGAAATTTGACCGGAAATTTTCAAATTTGGTCGGAAATTTTTTAGTTTAGTTTGACCCCCTCCATTGAGTAAATTCTGTCAAGCATGCAGTAAATCACTCTACTTGTTATTTGTAAAATAAAACACAAATGTTTAATTCTGAATTGCGTATTAGTTATAGTGAATAATAATTTAATTAAAATGGTAACTATGAAACAACTTTAAACTGAAAAGCTGGATTACACGATATGTTTCTGTGATTACAATTGCGTCAATCGTAGTTTAACGCAATGGTTTTGAATTAAAAATCACGCACTGTTGTTATCTCGACTCGACAACCTGGAAGATAAAGAATACGTTTCCTCGACGTTTTGAGCTCAGGACCTTCGTCAGGAGAGTCAAATAAGCCTATTTGATCAGCCCATTTAACTGTCCTGATGAAGGGCCTTTGCTCGGAACGTCGAGGAAACGTATTCTTTATCTTCCAGGTCGTCAAATTAACAACAATGAAAGCAGTCACTCTGACTCGTAACTCACTGTCACACACTTAAGTTAAAGGGATATGGCAATAAAAATTACTTTTGTCCAATTTGTAAGAATATGTAGAAAAGTTAGAAAGTACGTTTACAGATTTTCATTAGCTGGCTTACTTTTTCAGATATTTGCGAACAAAAACACAAGCCGTCCGCCATCTTGTTTCACAATTAGATCTAATTAAGTGACGTCACAAGCAGGGTAAACATTGTAAAAATTGTAGTCAGTAGCGAAATGTCAGCTAAAATTCTTTTACATTGTTAGAGTTTCAATTTGAAATATATCAGCTCAAAATACTTAAGATTTTGCATTAAAATACCTAGGAAATTAAGAAATGTTTAGACAAATTTTACCCTGCTTGTGACGTCATGCATATCTGACGATAGATATGCATATCCAAAATGGCGGATGGCGAGCGTATTCGTACGCAAATAATGCCGAATTTCTTAAAAAATAAAAAATCTAATGAAAATTTGTAAACGCACTTCATAACTATTCTTGATGTTCTTACAAATTAGACAAAAATAATTTTTATTGCCATATCCCTTTAACTAAACTTTGTTTAAAGCATACTCTGATCGAAGAAATTTTGATAGTGCACTGTAAAGTGTAAAACCAACTTTAACTCAAAACTGACGGAAAACCCAATGGAAATTTAACAAGAAAAATGGAAATGAATGTCAGTTCAAAGTAAAACAACGACTATTAAAACTGGTAACACATGGCAACTACTTTTAACTTCGTCTGGCTTCTCACAATTGTTAGTGTTAGAGTTACTGTACTTTACAGCTCTTCTTCGTTATCATCTCTCATCCAGTGATCCCAGTCATCCAACAGACTCTGCTCTTCACCGCTATCGCTATCAGTACAATCAACATTATTACTGCTAGTGCTACTGGCGGTAGATGCTGATGCCGACGTTTGACTTAAGTTTCTACGCCGGTATTGCTTTCGCACATTTTGGTTGGGTCTTCTTTGCTTTGTATGCCACCAAAGTCGTACAGCACGATCAGGTGAGAAGTCGGCAAGCTTCCTCTTTCTGGTACAAATGGTAAGGAGGTCATCTAGGCTGTTGCTACTAAGGGCAGCTCGCTTCTTGGTCTTGACAGAATTGAGTTGTGAAAATACTCTTTCAACTGTGCCATTTGATGCTGGTAGGGAAAAGAGAAGAGTGGCAAGGATCAAGATGTTGGACCACTCAGAACTGTTAGGTGCATGGAACAAGCGCCACCAGACACTCTGGTAGTCTAAAGTGGAAAGGGAGATAAACTGGACAGCATATGCCATCATAGCTTCAAACTCTACGCGAATCTCATCGACTTCAGCACCTGCTCCTTCCAATGGCACCTTGTATGCTTCTACAAGCCTGTCTATGGTATTCAAAGGATTCTCACTGTCTGTGTCAGTCTGAGGAATTGACTGACACTGCTGTTCTTTTTCAGTTTCCTCCTGGTGATGGTCCTGCTTCTCCATTACTTTCTCCCACCCAGCAGTTGCCAACACAAGGATGATATCTCGCAAATGTTGCAAGTCTGACCACGATAACCTGGACTTGATGCAAGTTGTCACAGCATCGCAATAGGCTTGGGAATTCTGGAGCAAGAAAGTCTTGGCTCCTTCCAGATTCTTGAGAATCTGTGCCTAGAAATAAGAAAAATACACCTATTAGACAGAGAAAACTACTACTTTATTTATATAACGTAAATACAAAATTTTACAATTCAAATTTAAGAATTCGAAGACATGAAATGTTTACCTGGTACACTGACTGGCCTTTCTCATCTTGTACCTTCTTTAGTGTATCACTATAGGTTTTCCATTGCTCCAGAGACTTGGAAGTGAGCTTGTTTGTTTCATTCAGGGTCTTGATAAGATGGCTGATTGCTGCCAGAATGTCCAGGTCGTCACTTTGCATTGACTTGGAGAATATGCTACATGGGGTTAGCAGATCAACAAATGCTGCGCACCCAAGGATGTACTTGGCATTTACCCACTTCTTGAGGTATCCCTTCAGCTTGGCACGGTCAGCTGCTTTCACAGATTTATCTTCCGAAAGAGATGTAAGATGAGCTGTGTATGCACCATACTTTGACAATACTCTCTTCATTGCTCTTACCTTGTGGCTCACCCATCGTGTTCCATTTGCTCTCACTGGCCTTATTCCATCTTCATCGAATTCTAAGCATTCTTTTAGGTCAGCACAGAGGGATTCAAGTTCTATACACTTCTTTGGTGATTTCTCATACATATAGTAAAGGCGCAAAAGCATTTCATCAATGCTGTCAAAGAGGGTGCCACAGAGTGCGTCTTTAATAGCAAGTTCAAGGCGGTGTGCCAAGCACCACATCCAAAAGATCCATGGTAGCTTCTGTTCTACCAACCCCTTCAATCCTCGAGCTGCTACGTTGCTGGAAGCACCATCTGTGCCCATGCCTACCAACTTTCTGTTGCTATTTTTGTTGGTTACGTGAGAGACCACTCCTGGATCTACTGCTTCATCATCAACATTGTCATCATCCAGTGTTTCAACTTGAAGAAAACGAAGACTGTTATTCACAGTTTCTAAAAGCCCTTCAGCAGTCACATGGTGTGGTCGATAAACAGTCAAATACCCAATCTTGGTACAAACCTTTTCGTTTTCACCTTCCGGATCAAACCATACAACAAGGGTAGCCTCATTGTCTGCATTGCTCTTGTCTGTTGAGCCATCGATTAACAGAGAGAAGAACTTTGCTTGTGCTACTGCAGATATCAAGTCCTCATTCTCAATATCAGCAATACAGTGAACAAAGTCTTTGCAGGCATTAGCATTCAGGTAAGACTGGCCTATATCTACACCATGTCGTTTCTCCAGAACACGGATACTGGGGTACTTTGAAAAAGCCATTTGCTCTGCTGCCACAAAATATGCCACGTCAAATTTTATCTTCATTCTCTCCTGCTCTTCGTTTGAAAGGTTTTCCAGAGCTTGTATAATAGGGGCTTCTCTAGGAACAAGGGACTTCCCTTCAGATCGGGCGAATTCTTTATTTTGCAGATTCATGGCATGGACATGCTGGTCTGACATAGCATGTTCTCTAACATTTGATGTTTTAACACTGTTAGCTCCTACTACCCATTTATCGCTAAAATTTCTGCAGCCTGTTATTCTCTTGTATTTCTTACAAACTTTACACTTCAACTGTGTGACAACGTTTATGCCTTTTTCTTTTTCTGTTGAGTAGTCCAACCATGAAAAAGTTTGAAACTCTTTATCAAACCGGGTGACCCACTTTTGAACAGTCTCAGGTTTCACGCTACTTTTCTTTGAACATGATGTTGTTCCTTCATTAACGTCATTGACACGGTCCGACATCATAGCACAATATTTTCTTGCCAATATAATCTATAGATTAAGAATACCCAGCCACGTTAAATAGTTCTGTTTAAACACACAAAAAAATAAAGGGATCAATTTCGAACAGCTTAGACAAAGTTTAAGGATGAAATTGCCAGAATATCTTATTTTTTTATCATATTTAACACTGTCTTTTGAAAAACGAAGCAGTTATATTATGACATATTTTGAGCAATTGTTAATGCATATGTGTAAGGTAATTCGTGAAACTGTAAGGTTTCAAAATGGTCATGGGCCGACGGGTGTTCTAATGAAACATAAGTGTGATGATTTAAATTGCAAATAAATTAAGACTCACCTCACATTTTCTCGACTGCACGGCACGCCGCCATCTTGTTTATTGAGCCCGTATTCTTTCCAGTTGATTACTTTATATAAGCCTAATATAGATAATCTAAGATTATAGATAGCACTCACTGTGCTGAGCGCCGACCCGATCATTTAAAAAAACAGATTTATTTTTTTTTCAAAATTTGTCCGGACAAAATTTCCGATCATTTCAGCATTTGGTCGGAAAAACTGGAATTTGGTCGGAAAACCGCCGGCCGCCGGCCGTTATTTCAGGCTCTGTTAAGTGTATAAATCCCTAATAATAATAATAATAATAATAATAATAATAATAATAATAATAATAATAATAATAATAATAATAATAATAATAATAATAATAATAATAATAATAATAATAATAGTACAAATATTATAATGATTATTAGTCTTGTAGTCAAGTCAATAGATATCCCACAGGCATAGTACAGCTGACTCGACATTTTTTCAGGAGATGTTAACGGTATTTGTTACTTTCCAGGGCTGTCGGCGTGAGCCCTGTGCGCGCGCATGTAGACCGAAAAATCGTTATGTTAGTTTAATCGTTAAGGTAAGCTAAGGTGAACAGAACTTACATATTTTACTAAAACAACAAATAGTAAGATCCTGTTCTAACGGTAAATATAAAAAAGTCAATTAAAAGAATTGTTTTTTCTAGTTTCTTTCCACCACCTTTCCAGTCTGAAGCGTATTTCAGTAACGAGGAGCACAAAGAAGCAACGCCACTTCTGTTTTTGGGTTGCTCTTTAATATGCTTGCTAAGAATAATCAGACAAAAAAAAAACAACTACAAAATATTCGTACTATATGTAATATTTCATAAACGAGTGGGAGTGTTTTACCAGGGGTTACAAACACGAGAGGACAATGAAAATTACGAGGCCGTTAACCGAGTAATTTTCATTGTTCTCGAGTGTTTGTAAAACATGAGAGAATAATAAAAATCACGAGGCTGCAAGCCGAGTGATTTTTATTGTTTTCGAATGTTTTACAAACATGCAGGAGAGAACAATGAATAGTGGAATCTGTAAATAATAAATATCCGCTCTACCCAAAAGTATTGCTACCCAAACTTAGGGGGCCTATGTATAATTATTAATGTTGTGTATTCATGTAATGTAGTATGCATCCGTAGCAAACTATTGGTGAAGATTGTGGGGCACTGGAAACAATATAGTTCTTGAGAAAAAAGATTTGAAAAAGATTTGAACTAATATTATTCTTGACAGAAAGACTTGAGAAAGGAGTTTTTGGGATACGTACATCCTTTTCAAAAGATTGAAAAGAACAGAAACAAATCAACGTTTACATATATAAAGTCTTGATTAAAGGAAACCCGTCAAACCAAAACTCGAAAGAAGGAAAAAGAAATAGTCAAAATAGAAAACCAACGAAGATAAAAGCCGAAAAGTTTAAGCTACGGTAAAAATATAGAGCAGTCGCTCTCAGTAATCACGAACACTTAGTAGCAAAACTGTTCGAGTTTCCCTGTTTACATCTATTACTGTTAATTTTGTTTTATATTTTGTGTGTCCTTGAAGTACGTATCATATCCATTGCATGTTTTTTCTTTTAAATAGTTTTCTTATTGTAAAACTACATATGACTTAGCGGTTGTTTATAATTTAGCATAAAAAATGGAGAAGGGGCATTTTTTCTTTTGTAAAACGTACAAATGCTGTTGAAATATTTATTAACATGTATGTGAAAACATTTTCAGCAATTCAGATTTCGAAATGAAAAATTGTTTTTGTTATATTAGTTTAAATAAATTTAAAATGCCATAAATGAATATAGCCGTGACAGCCAGCCAGGCAGTTTGAGTAGTTTTCAGAATGCAAATATTTTAGATACCAAGCACTGTTCTTTGTAAACATGGGAAGAAAGAACTGTAAAGTATAACCCTAATATTTTAATAAAATTCTGACGCCTGCTTCAGTAGTGTGGTGGTAACATCGTTGGTTTGCACGCGAACGAGATCGAGTTCAAACCCTGGATGCAACGTGCAATTTTCTTCATCTCAATATGTTTTACAAAATATCATCCTTAAATTTTTCTTTGTTCTTTGTGGCATTTTTCTTCAAAAAAATAAGTTCTTTTTTCTTATTTCAAATATTCTACCATAATTAAAACTATATTTTCATCGTTCCAACAGGAGTGGCTATTCCCAGGCCTCCGATAAAAAAGAGCGCAAGGGGGGGGGGGGGTTGTTCTAAAAGCGGGCGAGGGGTTATTGCATTTATGTATTTCTAGTTCTTGTACTTATCGGGACGCGAACAGCGCGTCAC
>OZ036001.1:780879-795879 GCA_964035015.1 Corallium rubrum | reverse complement strand
GCAACTTCTGAAAATCTAAAATGTGACTTATATTATCCTTTTAATTGCATTGTGCGAGATTCTCTAAGCTACTCTTACTAACTCCTACCTATCTATTTGTCTATCTGACTATCTGTTTGTTTGTTTGTTTGTCTGTCTGTCTGTCTGTTTGTCTGTCTGTCTGTCTGTCTGTCTGTCTGTCTGTCTGTCTGTCTGTCTGTCTGTCTGTCTGTCTGTCTGTCTGTCTGTCTGTCTGTCTGTCTGTCTGTCTGTCTGTCTGTCTGTCTGTCTGTCTGTCTGTCTGTCTGTCTGTCTGTCTGTCTGTCTGTCTGTCTGTCTGTCTGTCTGTCTGTCTGTCTGTCTGTCTGTCTGTCTGTCTGTCTGTCTGTCTGTCTGTGTAGTATTTCGGGCCTTATTTCTATTGTTTGGGATAGCCTTGGTATTACACTAATCTTCCAACTCTTCAAAACAGCATTATTACGCATTATTACGGGAGCTTCAATATCAACACCATCCGCGCAAAGTTTTAAGAGCTACAATCAGTGACAAAATACCTTGGAACACTCCGTGTGTTTGTAGGTAACTTAATATATTTTACATTTTTTCTCGTGATACAGTATATCCCTCTATATCCCCCCCCCCCTGCCTTTACAATGTTGCCTAGGAAATAAGGGACGCTGTGAACGTGAACATGAGCTCTTAAATAGTCAACAACATTGAACAGGGGCCCGCGAGAACATAAAATGGAAAATGTTGCTTTTTAATTTGAAGTGTCCCAACCCTTTTGTCACTGATTGTCTGCGAAAGCCGTTTTAGTTTATAGAATAAAAGCCGTTATCGTGTTTACAAATAATTGTTTGGAGAATTATTAAGAGAACTTTCAAGCCATTAAATGATCGGTTTTGGCAACTTAAATGTTAATTTATTCGTCAAGGCAATCTTTTCTTGTATTTTTGCAAACATATTTTAAAACATATTTTAATTATGTAAGTGCGTCATCGCCAATGCAAATGAAAAAGCTCCATTTATCTCAAACAAAGTTTACATATCAACGAAACAATTGCGCGTTTCTGTTGGTATGTGTAGAGTAAAACTTGTGGAATAATTTACTTCAATTAACGGTTTTGTTAATCAGTTGCGAACACTTTCATGGCATTCTGCGCGTGTTAGCTATTGAGCTATTATAGGTAGCCAGTATTTTAATTGTCTAACAAGTACTGTATAATATGAGTGATGCTTAACTCTTTCTTGTCCGAATTGGTCTTTAGTATTTTATTCTGGCTAACGCCAGACGATTTTATTCACCTCTGGGGAAGCCCCCGGACAGGAATGAGTTAAAAACTATCTCTTTAACTCTGTCTTGTCCGAATTGGTCTTTAGTATTTTATTCTGGCTAACGCCAGACGATTTTATTCACCTCTGGGGAAGCCCCCGGACAGGAATGAGTTAATCACAAGAAACCAATATTGAAGAAAAGGTATTGGGTTAAAAATTCGGAAATTCTAAGCGTAAATAGCAAAATAATTATTAAAAATTGTTTCAGGTTTTATTACCAATCGTAATAAGTACGGTACTACCAATATACACTGCGATAAAACGTGAAAGATTTGCGGCAACTTACATGAAATTTAAGCTTAAACAACAGTTGTGATGACAAATGTTACGGTGCTCACAACGGTTCCCAACGGTTCCCACTTAATACTGTTGAAGTTATTTCGTCAATTCAGGCTTCTTTTACAAAACATTGACAGTGCTACTGATTGCATGTGCTACTTGCATTGTATACATCTCGGTTGAATCTCTTAACTAGAATTAGACTAATAAAATAAAGGTATTTATAGGTAAAGCGAACACGGTTCACACTTCCGCAGTATAAAAGCCGATCATTAATGATCAAGTTATTTATAGATGTTTAGCAGTAATCGTTGTGAAAAACGTATTTGAAAAACGTCAATTGTAAAAATTCATCATTCCCATATTGAAAACCATCATACAACAAAACTGGTATACAGAAAATGGTCGTTCGTTCAGAATGTAGTAATTTTGTCATGCGTATAATAAATGTTTTTTTATTATATATATAATTTCTGTTCCTATCGTTTTCCTTCTACGAAAGGAAGTGTCAAAAGTTTCTCCTCAATTTATTAGGTGGAAATGAATAAATATGATAAAGACAGCGATGGCTTTCTCTCGGTAGATGAATATTTAGGTAAGATGATTTTTGCTGCGTATATTCCAACATATATCCAATTTCTGTGCGGATAATTTCAACCGCATGGGGTGCTCTGACTTGGCTGCTGCAATAACATACCGATTACAGAGCTTCTCAGTTTTACACGTGACATTGAAGTAATAGTTCAAATACGAGACGGAGGACTTTACCGGGATTTCAAAGTCCAAGTACCTATTGAAAATGCTAGCCGAAGGCGAGCATTTTTAATGCACGAAGGCTTTGAAATCCCAGTAAAATCCGACGTCGAGTGTTTGAACTACTACTTCAATGTCACGTGTAAAACACTAATTGCTGCCGAGCGTAGCGAGGCAGCTCACTAATCTTGACATGGGTTGCCTGTGTCTCGTGTCCAGACCTCTTTGCCGAGTTATGTATAGTCAACGGGATCGAGATTTTGAGAGATTATTTATTTATTTATTTGTTGACCATTTTATGACGTTTTGTGACGTAGGAAGTTTCTTTTCACATACGCCAGAAGGATTTGTTTGATGAAATTGCATGAACGTTTGAAGCATGGTTTCAACACGGCAACACCACGACGGCGATGGATTTTTTGAACTGGCAATGCCACGAGTCGGAATCACACATTCACACTTGTTCTTGGCTGTTCTTGGCTATAAATGAACGCAATTGTTGTCTTTATAGGATCTTATTGAATTTTAGTGAGGATAGATTATCTTGTCGAGGTAAGATATCAATTCCTACAACTGACAACAAATTTGGTAGGTGATTTCATGGTTGTTTTCTTCTATTTTTAGGTGTATATATTTGGTGTGGGTTCATTGATTCTCACAGGAGCCATTGTGTTCACGCTGATCAACATTCTGATCAGACACTATCTGCGTGTGTGTTTCACGCAAATCAAATCAAACGAAGCCATTGTGGTCGTCAAAAATATAAACGAAGCCATTGTGCTCGTCAAAAATATAAACGAAGTCATTGTGCTCGTTGAAATCAAACTTAGCGAAGTCGTTGTGCTCGCTAAAACATACAAGCGAAGGCATAATTTGTGCCTGTTGACTATTGACAAACGTATTAAAAAACGAACTTTTACTGAACCAAGCTGCAGTGCAGTGCTTGTGAAGAAAATAAAATAGTTGTATAGGTAAGACACTGATTAATTATTTAACCAAGTTCAGTAAATGGGAGTAACATTTGAGCAATATCGTCCCCGAATTGGTGCACACAATAATGTCAGGGTCAAAGAGTATTCAACTCGACTCGAAGGTGACATTTGTGTTGTAATGTTCATGTTACTTCAGCTGCTAATAACGGCTATGGTATTAATAATACTGATACGAATATTTTATCTGGGTCTATTTTATTTGCCAACAAAGAGGTTGGCAGAACAATATACATGTAAAAGCTTGAATCAAGTGATGGTATCGTTTACTCAAATGTCATGCTGCAATGTGTATGTTCCATTGTTGTTGAGAATGGCAAATGATGTCGAAGAAAATCCTGGACCCACAGTATATGATGTGGTTGACCCAACTAAAACTATATGTGCTGATTTTAGCCAAGGTAATGCAAAGAAGTTTAGACAAAATGCTGGTAAACAATGTGTAGCCATGTCTTTGACTGCAGTAATACATAGTCAAATAACGAATATCAATGCATGGGATTCATCATGCTTGAATGACATATTGTGTGCTGGAAACAGCCTTTATACTTGTATAAGCAATTCTATTAATAAAACGTTTTTGCTTTTAACTGATGTGCCAGAAATGGTTGCAGTTTCTAATAAAATGTGTTATTTGCAATATAGTGACCCATTTGCTGGGGATTTATTTATGGCAACTAACAATCCACCATATTATTCTTTGGAAAATGCTCTAAATAATCTGTTTTTGGATTCTCAGTTAAATTATCAGCATTGCCTGTTGACTATTGATTGCAACACAGTTGCAATTTTAAAGACTTCTGAAGGGAACTTTAAAATTTTTGATTCTCACTCAAGAGATTCATATGGTATACCACATCCATTTGGAAAATGTGTATTGGTTTCTGTTGAAAGTATAAGTAATGTGGTGATTTATTTCCAGAATACTGTACCTCGAGCCAATATAACTCCTTTTGAAGTTAAGGGGTTAACTGTTCAGTTAACAAATTATGAGATAACGCAAAAAGGCTCTAATACTTTATTGGGCCAAAGTACAAGTACTCGTAATGAGAAACAAACTAGAATTCTGGTGAAGGCTAGAAAATATCAGAAAACTAAACAAGCTGTAGAGACTGAAAATGGAAAACAAACTAGACTGGAGAATGCTAGAAAATATCAGAAACGTAAACAATCTGTTCAAACTGAAAATGAAAAACAAACTAGACTGGAGAATGCTAGAAAATATCAGAAAAGTAAACAAGCCGTAGAAACTGAAAATAAAAAGCAAACTAGACTGGAGAATGCTAAGAAATATCAGAAAAGAAAACGAGCAGAGGGGACTACTATTGAAAAGCAAGCTCAACTTGCAAATGCTAAACTGAATAAGTGTTCAGATGAATGTCAAATTAAAAAATGTGCTAGACTTGAACAATACAGTACCAATAATAATATTAATCAGCAGGATTATTTTAAAGAATTTGACATAAAGAAAAATGGTAGTATTCACAAACAAAGTTGGGCAAAATCCAACATTGCTAAGTTTCATAAATCTCTTGAATATTTCATCAGTCAATGCACAATTTGTCAAGAGGCATGGCCATTGAAATCTAAACCACGTTCACCCAATAATTATGTGTGCTTACGATGTTCTAGAGATAAAAAATCTCCTAAAAAGTTCTCATTTGAAAATTCAATGATTCCGTCACCAGTACCACATGAGTTACAAGGTTTGACTCAAGTTGAGGAAATATTGATTGCTCGTGCTCTCCCTATTATGAGAATAAACCAGGTGGACAAAGAGGTTACTCAGGGCATTGTATTAACTTGCCACAAAATGTAAAAGAACTTGCAACATCATTGCCGCGATATCCGAAAGAATTGTCTGTGATTATTGTCAAGGCCAAAGGTAGAAATAACACTTTTAAAGATGTGAGTGTGAGAAGAGAAAAAGTACACAATGCATTATTGTGGCTTATACATAATAATCCATATTATATTGAGTTAGAAATTAATGAAAATGCATTAAATTCTTTACCTGAAAATGGTGTTCCATCAGATCTCATGACTGTTGAGACTGAAGATGAAATAGTCTCAGATGATAGTGCTATGCCTGATTTAAGCCCACCTACTGATAACCCTTCTGAGGACATAGTTTATAATGACTCAACTGAGATGAGTAATTTTTTACCTGTTGGTGAACAACAACAACAACAACAACAACAACAACAACAACAACAACAACAACAACAACAACAACAACAACAACAACAACAACAACAACAACAACAACAACAACAACAACAACAACAACAACAACAACAACAACAACAACAACAACAACAACAACAACAACAACAACAACAACAACAACAACAACAAGTAGAAGCTGTTAGAAATCAGCTTTCTGCAAATGAACCAATGGCATGGCCCACTGTTGAAAATGAGCCATTAAACGAGTACCAGATATCACATCTGGCCACTATGGCATTTCCAACATTATTCCCTGATGGGAAAGGTGATCCCACTAGTCAAAGTCTCTTGAGAGATGTGCCTCTTCAAGAAAGAATTAAGCATCTTTTGAAATTTGCTGCGATTATTGATTGTAAATGGGTGTATCGTTTTGCTAACCACCCCAGATTTTCATACTGGGCTTTCAACATGATTCAGAGAAAGCGTATTTTGCAACAAAGTGGAATATTCCTCAAACAAAATCCAGGTGAAGCTCATCTTACTATTGATGAGCTGCGTGAAATGGCTGCAAGTAACAACTCAGCTGTATTCGTGTCTAAAGTGTCCAGGTATGTTGGCAATACTGCTGGTACAAATGCTTACTGGAATAAAGTGAGAGAGGAACTTAAAGCTATTATAACTAATGTTGGAGCACCAACATTGTTCTTTACTTTTTCCTCTGCAGATATGCATTGGCCTGAGTTACATGCTCTGTTTGGAGCAAATAATAACCACACCACCGGTGAGGTGAGGCGACAAAATGTCATTAATAATCCTCATATTGTGGATTGGTTTTTCACACAGAGACTTGAAAGCTTTGTTAAACACTGGCTTTATGATACTCTTGGTGCAAAGTGGCACTGGTTCAGATATGAATACCAAGGTAGGGGTAGTATCCATTGTCATTGTACTGCTAAACTAAATAATGACCCAGGATTGTGTCAACTTACTCAGACTGCTCTGAAAGGCTTTTTAGCTCAGAAGTTTAAGGATGAAAATGATTTTCCAGATACAGTAGAACTAGACCAGGATATTGAAAGCTGCTGACATAGCATGTCAGTATGCTGATTGGTTATTGTCAACTGTTAACCCAAACCCACCCGATGAGGACATGTGGATAAGACCCCAAGTCCATCCATGTCAGAAACGTCATAATGACATTCCTGAGTTTGAAGTAGAATCTGATTATGTAGATCTTTTAAATATGGTTCAACGACACACTCGTAGCACAAACTACTGTCTTAGAAAAAAATCTAATGGATCAGATTTGAAATGCAGATTTCATTTTCCATTTGATCACTGTCCTCAGACAAAATTAGAATTTGAAGAAATTCACAGTAAAGGTGATAATGTGCAATATAGAGCAAAGATTGTAACTAAGAGAAATGATTCCAGGTTGAACAACAACCAACAACTCCAGCTGCAAGGATGGAGAGCTAATTGTGACATTCAAGCTGTTATTGATCACTATGCTTGTGTTGAGTATCTTACTAAATATGCTGCTAAAAGTGAACCAAGGTCACCTGTGCTGAAACAGGCATTTAATTCTATTGTCCAGAATGTTGACAACAATAGTGACCCTCACAGGGCTATCAAAAAGGTAGTCATGAAAACTCTTGGTGAAAGAGATTATGCAGCTCAGGAGACAATGCATCATTTGTTGTCACTAAAACTTCATAGTTCATCATTTAGAGTGATTCCAGTGAGTCTCAATGGTTCACGTAGAGTACGTGACAATGAATCTATTGAGGATGGTGATTCTTGCACTGATAATTCACTTCTTGATGTGTATGCTAACCGTCAACAATATGACAGTTCACAAGACATTATGAACATGAACTTTGTTCAGTTTGCTACAACATACAAAGTTGTTAACAGTGAGCTAACAAAACTACCAGAGAATGTTGTTCCAAGAATATTTCCAACATTCTCGTCTAATCCTAAAGGGCCAAATTTTGGTCTTTATTGTAAATATCAGCTTCTAAGGTATAAACCCTGGAAAACAACCCAAGACAATGCATGGGGTGACCAAGAACCAACTGATGAAGTTTTAACTAATCATTGGCAAGAATTTTTGCAGACACCTTATGGACAAACCAATGTTCCAGACTGGTTTGCCAAACTACAAACTGTTATTCAGAGTCAACAAGAACCTGAAGATGAACCTTGTGAAGAACAAGGCAACACCCGTGAGGAATGGATGATCTTATCCGAACTTCACACTCCATTTCACAACTCTGAACGAACATCAGAGTCAACACATGACTGGCACCAAGACAGAGTTCAGTATTCTGAATAACAAATTCATGAAATGCCAACATGGATAAAAAATAAAAAAGATAATTATATCATAAATGAGCAGTATGAGGTTGTAGATATAAACAGTTTCAGTGAAATGCAGCGACTTGCTTATAATATTGTCAAGTCACATTTTGATGATACATGTATTTCATCAGAAAAAGGAACCATTATGCCTTATTATTATTGGTGTTGCTGGTACTGGTAAGAGTTACTTTATCAATGCTATTCGTAACCTTTTACGAGGTAAATGTGTAGTTACTGCAACAACTGGAAAAGCTGCTTATAGTATTAGAGGTATCACTGTACACTCACTGTTGAAATTACCCATTGGCTCTCGGGGTAGAAAAGATCTAACAGGTCAAAGTCTGTGTAGACTGCAAGAAAGCTTAAATGGAGTTGATTACATTCTTATTGACGAATATTCTATGCTTGGTCAAGTTGCTTTTGGCTGAATAGATAAGCGTTGCAAACAAGCAACTGGATGTCATAACAAAGTTCTTGGAGGAAAATCTCTGATTTTAATTGGTGACCCAGGTCAGTTACCACCTGTACCAGATAAGCCTCTTTATCATGCTAAACTATCAAGTGCTGATGGTGAACAAGGCTATCAAACTTACAGAATGTTTGATAAAGTTGTTAAGCTCACTGTGAATCAGCGAGTACAAGGTGTGAGTTCTGAACAAGTCAACTTCAGAGATTTATTGTTGCGACTTCGTAAAGCTGAGTCTGCAGTTCATGACTGGAAATTACTTTTGACTCGTCAGCCATCAAACATCCCAAATTTGTCTGAATTTGACGATTCTACCAGACTTTTTTACAGCAATGAACAAGTTGCAAATTACAACCATGAACAACTAACTAAACTTGAGCATCCAGTTGCCCATGTCAATGCTCGCCATTCATCTGCAATAGCTAAAAAGATCTCTTCAGATGACATGTCTGGATTAGAACCTATGATTTTTCTAGCAAAGGGTGCTAGAGTCATGCTAACCATGAATTTGTGGTCAAGTGTTGGTCTCTGCAATGGGGCTACTGGAACAATCATTGATTTCATCTTTGACAACAACCATCAGCCACCAGCCTTACCTGTTGCCGTAATTGTTCAGTTTGAGAACTATAGAGGTCCTTCATTCAATGATGCTCAACCATCGTATGTCCCAATATGTCCAATCACTGTTTCATCACAGACAGAACATGGTTTCCATGAGAGGCAACAATTACCTCTTAGACTTGCTTGGGCTCTAACAATACACAAGAGCCAAGGACTCACTCTACCAAAAGCTTGGATAGATATTGGTAAATCTGAGAGAACTGCTGGAGTTCTTACATTGCAATAAGCAGAGCAAAAACACTGTCATCTTGTGTTATTGAAGCGATGATTTATGAAAGATTGACAAGCTTGAAGTCATCAGCAAATTTACCGTTCAGGCTTGAAGAAGAAAACAGGCTCGATCATTTGGCTCACATATATTAACTCATCAAACCATCGAGATTGAATAATACCAGGGGATTTCAATTGTGTATCTCAGTTAGATCCACATGTACTGTTATGTGCATGAAATGTGTATCCATTTCAGGTTTAACTCATAAATTAGATCTACTTTAATTTATTTTTATTTTTGTATTATAAGATTATTAAGATGATTGGCAATGGCAATGGAAAGTCTTTATCTCTTATACAGTAAAAACTATTAATCACCCCTCAACTGTAACCTAACCCAATTGCCTGTGTTCTTTGTGAACTGTACATATGCATGCTAACAAACAATTTTGTTCTTTTTTAGATTTCTATAATTCGTGATATACAGTACTATTATAACATATGCAAATGTCTGCTAGCTACAAGTAACCACAAAGTGTCAAAGACTTCTCAAAGAAATGAATTATCAAACTGTTCTTCTTCATGGGAAACTAAGAAACTTATTGATTCACTAACCACAATGGATCTGTTAACTGTTGACTACCATTGGGGATTGAAGTGTACAAAATACCATGTCTTTGCGGACCTTTGGAACTGCTGTATATCTACCAGATGCTATTCCATACAGTACGTCTGATTTATGTGGATTTCGTCACAAAAACTTAACAGTATCTGGATACACTGCATCTGTATCTTTCTGTAGACTGTAATAAACTAACATGTGATGCAGTGACTGTACATTGAAGTCTGACAAGAAATGGATTATCATTTCACTCAAAAAAAGAAAAGTATGGTTCACTTATAACACAAATCAAGTATTAATCAGTCCTACTCCTGGATAATCATGTTTCCTGGAAAGATAATACAGTATTACATGTTCTCTTAGAAAATAAACTACGTTTCAATGATGGATTGCAACACAATAATTATGCAGAGTGAGACATCTTGAAAGTAATGGATTGTCATCAATGACTATAGTAAATCGCCTTGAAAGTTTTACCAAGAATTTATAAAAATCAGAGATTATAAACAATGCGCAACTCTAAAATGCTAGTATGCACAGTTTGGAATATAATTATTATAGTTATACAAATTCTCCAAAATAATCTGAGCTTGGTGTATTGCTGTATAGTGTTTCAGCTATACATTTGTCATAACACGAAACACTTTGAAGTGCATTGACAGCTATGCCACAGCAAGAGGCATAATGATCTATTATTTGTATATTATATCAATACATGTTGTAATGTTTAATGTTTATCCCATCGAAACCCTTGCCAATTATATTAAGAGATAAGTTTTATAGTAATGTATAATTTTAAATCTTATAATTAAAAATAAACGTGTAAATGTTCTCTGTCTGTTGCACTTAAAATTAAAGGACTTATTTCAAGAATTTTGTAAAATATCAGGAAACTAATCAGTGCATTGTGCAATCTCAGGTAGGGCAAGGGGGGTGTCACTTTGGCCACAAACTGCATAGAGTTGCCTGTGGAGTAGACTAAAGCTTTTTGTCCCATTTGAGGCATTCTAGTTAAACATTAATTTCTTTTGTTTTTGGTTCATGAATTATTGATGAGTTTGAGAGTGTGTTACGAAATGCGCAAGGACAAACTAGGAGGAGTATATTTGGGGGCAAGCCAGCCCGGGTTCGGAGATTATTTTCATTCGTGTTTATACATGAGAAAAGCTAGCTCGCCTAGCCGAGTTGGCTTCAGCTTGATATGCTAATTGCGTAATATTTAATTTTGACACGAAATATCATTATTTAAATATAAAGTATAGTATATATAAACTATACATGACAAGGCAGTGACCTTAATTTTGAACTGAAATTATGTCGAAAAAAAAAAAGTGCCCGCGCTGAATTTAAGAGTTAATATCTCCTAAACCAGTACAGGTATGGTTCTGAAATTTTATGGCTTTTCCTAAATATGTATGGGCTTTCTGTGTGGAAAATGTGGCGAAAAAATACCCCGCCAAAAAAAAGTTATAGCGGAGTCGTGAACACCTACCAACACTAAATTTCAGCAGGCAATTTTTTCTATGTTTACTTTTATAATAGTTACAGTAAAAGTAAGCACTTTTTAATAAAGAGAAACTATTTTTTTGATATACTACCTTTTTATGTTAACAAACCAATAAGAAAAATAATTTTGGAAATTCTAAAAATCCGGGGTTTTTGCAATTAATGACGTCATAATTTGTTACCATGACAACATAAGTATAACACATACTTGAACAAGGCATACCATCCACCTGTAAAAGTTTCGTCGGAATACACCAAATGGTTCAGGAGATATTGACCGCGGGCACTCCCCCCCCCCCCCCCAGTCCCAGAAGACAAAAAAAAAAGCCCGGTCTGGATAGGGTTAGTCTTCTTGCAAGAACTTTAATGACAACATTAAAGCAAAATTCCTTCTGTATTTCATCGAAATGTTCTTCGACAACTCCATGTTTGGGTTTCCGGTAGTTTGCGGTTGTTCATTAGCCAATCAGTATACTTAATACTCATTTGCACTGTACCATTAAAATTGGACTCCACCAATCAGGATGCAGTAATTTTGTAAGCCCAACTATCCGACATACCGATCACACCAAACGCGATCTCGGCTAAACGAGATCGACTAGATTCGGTCACGGCTCTCGTATAAACACAAGATGAATTAACAAGAAATATATAATAGGAAACGCACGACTCCCCTAGATAAATTACTGGTAGCTCAATTGGTAGGGCAGTAGAGCGAATCCTAAAATCCCGCATACTGAAGAAATCTATTTTTCAATTTGGTTTCGCAATTTGCATTCTTAGGATGATTCATACAGGTTTCAATTGATGTTACCCTCAATTTCATGGTATCCAAAGCAGTCGAACCCAGTACTCCGGCTATGCTGGAGACAACGTCTTATGTAGAGAACAGCGCAGCTTTGAAAAATACAAAGGCTTGATTGAACCCTACTTTAACGATTGTGATTCCATGCATGTGGGAGTGCCTGAGGGAGAAATTAAACCCATTGAAATTAAAATGGCAAACCAGAGCAGTCAGAGTGATCACCAAAACTAATTATGAAACAAGTTTTGATTAACAAATAGAAAATTGCTTACGTGTGTCTGTGCTATGATAAAAACATGAATAATGACATCATTTCAACCGGAAAATATGCCTAGTGAATCTTTCTTAACCCAAAAGCTGTGTAATGACACTGCTCGTTTCATGCGGTTCCAAATATATTTCTTGAAAGTTTTCCAATTTGCAAACAGCAGACTAGCTAGGTGTGCGTTATTTTATCAACTTACATCTTAAATAGTGTTTAATTATTTACCCCAGGCTCTATAAATGCACCAGCCTTCGCTGCATTGGATATGAAATATTTCCACGAGATCTACGACTTAAATCACGATGGAAATCTAGATCTAGTAAGTGATAAACTTAACTTTGTTAGTAGTGGTGGTAGTAGTAGTATCGTATCGTATCGTATCGATCGCTGTGAGTCACTGGCGATCGCTAGAATTGTTTCCATATTATCGCTCATGCTCACATTCGTTGCTGTCTGCCGATGTTTAATATGCGTTAGCAGTCAGTCTAAATTCACGAATTCTACTGGCATTTGGACTCGGCCGAATGCCGATCCAGCCTAAATTTTCCGGCGACTGCTTTTCCGGAATTTGTTTTCCGATACTTTTCTTTGTAATCGTTATAATATTTATTATACAAGCATTTATATTTATGAATTTTTTTTGGTATCTGCCAAATAGACGCGCCACGTTGCAATGACAACGACGAAAGTCGATCATTGTAGACAAGTTTTCGATTGCTCGCCGCATCGCGCGATTGTGTTTTCAAATGATCGTCTATGATCACCGAAGCCTGTTTCTCTAAGATCGCCGCAATCGCTCCAAACAGTGATCAAATGATCGAGGCGATCATATGGAAACACTATCGGGACGATTGCAAACGATCTGGGCGATCGCGATTGTCCGGATCGAATAAGATCTATCCGGACGATCGCGGACGATCGACTCACGCGTTCGGGGCTATCATTAACCTTCCACGAAAGCTTTGTGTTGCACGTTGATTCTAAAATGAAGGCTGATAATGAACTGAACACTGAGGTTTTCCTGGAGGAAATTCAAAAAGTACGAATGCATATACAACAAGTTTAGCCGTGATTACAAAGATAAATTCAGAAGACTTAACTGTTGGACCAAGATAGGTGAAAAACTTAAAATAAGTGCTACTGAATCTGAAAAAGGTACAAGCACTCAAAATGAAGGTGATACTACACATTTACAAGTTGACAACTCAGAAAACGAAGAAGAATTAGAGGGAGACATCTTAGAGCACGGCAAAACCTCTGAAAGCAACTTAAGTCGTCGTTCACGAACTTCTCTTGTTGGGAATGAAGTGCCTGTAACACAAACTCCAAGTAATAAAAAGAAGAAAGGAATCCAGGCTGAATCAAAATATACACAAAATGTTGAGAAGAAAATCCAGCAAAAGAAGAGACCCTGGGCGTCAGTAAATAGGAAGCCACCGAAGGAAGAAGTTGATATTGCCTTGATAAAAACAGCTAATTCTTTGGTTGAGAGAGCTACTGCACAACCAGTGGCCGTGAACAATACAAATACAAAGACAAAGACGTTCGTGTGCAGATGAACACGATGAAGAAAAAGACAGTTCATTTGTAGAAGTGTTGGTCAAAGCATGAAAAGACTTCCTGATAGGTCTATAGAGCATACAAAATGTACTAATAGAGCAAACTGTCTTTCTTCTGTTATCCAACCGCTATATCCAACAAAACCGCTACAAGTATTTACCTTTTTAATAGTCAAACATTTTATAACCTTTTCATATCCATGAAGCTTGAAATTACAAATGGCTTACTACAAGCATTTTCGTCTTCAAACTCGAGGACCACACTTTCAATTTTCATGCAGTCAGCCAAATATCGAAAGCGACTTTTCCAAGCGAATAGCCAAAAACGAGCAAGCGATGAAGAAGCTTCCAAGCTTCCCTGTAAGACTGCATGTCGGCAGTTGTTTACCGTCGAACGACAAACTTTGGACTTTTGAATATCACGTGAACGTCATCTCGATTACGAAACATAATTCAATAATAAATAATTTAATTTATCTAAATATTTATCGGGAAAATATTTTTCTATACGGACCTCCCAGCCGGTAAATAACATATATATATATATATATATATATATATATATATATATATATATATATATATATATATATATATATATATATATATATATATATATATTAAAAGTATTTACATGTCGATACTGTAGTATATATCATTCAAAATTTCAAATTTACTCTGTCCCTTGTCCAGTTGTCACTGCATTTTACTGAATGTCTTAATCATGTCCTTTCATGAATGCTAACAAAGTGAGAAATTTTTAGTTGACAGTAAATCTAATTTGCTTTAGTAATATGCAATTACAGTATACAAGAATCGGAAGTTAACAGTTTTATTAACCTTAAAGGGGGTCTACAGTTCGTTCAGCGCATGTAGGAAACTAATGTTTTAACATTTACCAAAAAAATACTAACTAATTAGAATATTTTTGAATATTTTTATTAGTTTAATATATGTAGCGGTCTATTGCGGCGGCGAGGTGTTGTGTTGCGTTGTGTTGTGTTGTGTTGTGTTGTGTTGTGTTGTGTTGTGTTGTGTTGTGTTGTGTTGTGTTGTGTTGTGTTGTGTTGTGTTGTGT
>OZ036001.1:710879-778379 GCA_964035015.1 Corallium rubrum | reverse complement strand
CGACCAAATGATTTAAACACGGAATTTCATAGTTAATGTGACATAATGTTCTTCCGGAAAACCTTGTGATAGCGCCCTTACTAAAAATTTGATGTAATGCGATTTTCCAATTTTAGAAGGAAGTTGAGGAATGGAAGAAGCCAAAAAACTATGACAAGGCTGAAGGGGAAGCTCAGCATCTTATCGAGTATGCAGACAGAAATCAAGTAAGTTGAAAAAACATTATTCCCTATTTCTTCATTTAGTTTTTTTCAGATATATCAGAAAGTGTAATAACGTGATAAGGATAGTATTTACAATACAATGGAATTAATGGAGTATTAATTTACAACCCAACCCAACCCAACTCAACCGAACCCAACCCAACCCAACCCTACCCTACCCTACCCTACCCTACCCTACCCTACCCTACCCTACCCTACCCTACCCAACACAACACAACACAACACAACACAACACAACACAACACAACACAACACAACACAACACAACACAACACAACACAACACAACACAACACAACACAACACAACACAACACAACACAACACAACACAACACAACACAACACAACACAACCCAACCCAACCCAACCCAACCCAACCCAACCCAACCCAACCCAACCCAACCCTACCCTACCCAACCCTACCCTACCCTACCCTACCCTACCCTACCCTAACCGACACGACACGACACGACACGACACGACATGACACAACACAACGCAACAGCGCAACGCAACGCAACGCAACGCATCGCAACGGAACGCAACGGAACGTAACCCGACGCTACGCAAGGCGATGCAACGTAATGCAACGCAACGCAACGCAATGCAAGTAATGGAAAATAAAGTATGGTTATATCTAAAAGAAAAGACTAGGGTATTAATAATTTTTATTATATGGCACAAGTTACTCTGGAATCCGTGTGTTCTCATTGGCTGAGACACGTCACGTGCCGGTCAATAATTTTCCGTAATCGACCGGTCGATTACAGATTTTGGCAGACGTGTTGTTTGGAACTAAACAACGAAAGAAAACCGCAAAAGAATTGTGAAATCAATAACCTGAGGAATAAATTATGTATGAGTGGGACGATGAGCAATCTGGCAGCGAGTTTTAGGATTCCGAAAGCGATGACAACAAGAGCAACAACATTGAAAACGATGAGTCTATGTCACACCCTCGAGGTCACACTATTGACAAAGTAATGTAAGATGTGTTATTGGAAAATGCCATATAATAAACCTCTTATTAACCTCGTCCGCTTGGTCATTACGGAAAAATATCAGACCTCGGTCTTTATGTACAGACCTCGGTCTGATATTAGCGAGGTTCAGATCACACTTCCACTACCGCTACCGCTACCATAAATATAATTAAGCATGTCAAATATTGTTTTTACGTTCAGTAATGGTCGCAGGTCTCAAACCTAGTGCAAAAAGAAAGCGTTTTGCGATACCAGGATTAAAACCAACTACGACTACAGAACGAAAAAATGAACATTTACATCGGCTTAACCAAATTTACGGTAGCAGTAGCGGTAGTGGAAGTGTGATCTGAACCTCGCTATTTTTCCGTAACGACCGCGCTTTCGGTTAATAAGAAGTTAATGTATAACCATATAATTATTATTTTCGAAAATTATAAACTTTTTTCTGAAATTTACTCCCGGCAACAGTAAGATATTTAGCGTATTTATCTCCTTTGTACTCCCAACTATTTTTGAATCTTTAAACACTAGACAATCCTAAGTTTTCGACCTAGTTATATATTTAATTAAATCGCTATTTCAATCAGGAATTCGATTCAGTGTGCTATTTTTGAGTGATAAACAAGAACTTCTACAAGGCGCCGTTATTTCATCAAACATTAGTGCAATGTCAACTGTGCAATGCCACATTTATATAGGTCAACTCATGGCAAATTACATTTTTCGGTTGATATATGTATTAAATTAAAACACGTAGAATCCGAATATAATGGAAAAAATTGAATTGAAATTTTTTTTCCGTTGATTTTGAGATGTTGAATCGAAGAATTTTGAAGTATTTTTAGAAAATGCCGTGTTGTATAAAGAGTCTATTCCAGAAACTGGCGCTCAACAAGCAGTAAATTCTTGTTCTTTTTTGGAACATGGCGGTAAACCCTGTAATTTGTTGGATTTTTGGCTTATTGATCTAATAAAAATTCACTCATTGTTACGTGTAATACTTGAATGTTGTCTTCAATACAATTTCGTCTACTGGAAGTTGGTACAACATCTTCACGGCTCTTTTAACGGCAACAACGTGTTTTATTAAATTTTATGGGTTTATGTTCGACAACAGAAGGCACAACAGGTAAGAATATTTCACTTATTTATTTGTGTTACTAGATGATTAGATTTCTTAAATAAAAAAATATATATATATATATATATATATATATATATATATATATATATATATATATATATATATATATATATATATATATATATATATATATATATATATATATATATATATATATATATATATATATATATATATATATGGGTACGAACATATATTAGTAAGCTTTGCGTCTAATCTGTACCAGTTTGACATTAGTCGCATATAATTAACCTTTTTGCCCGTTCAAATGATAGACATGTGGTGTTTTACTTTGAAGACCAACATTTTGTTGGTTCCAGCAATGTTTTGTTCAGGTGCACTTTGAAATCGACGCTGATCTCAATAATGGTGTATTGTTTGTGAAGAGGGGTTATCATATTCCAGAATAAACCTGAATCAATGCACGTATTGAGGAGTTTTGTGACGATCAACGTTTATTTTTATTCGTCAAATTTTGTTATTGTATGCCATAAATTCGTACCAACTAACCAAGTGGAGATATTCAGAAATATTATATATTTTTACCTTAAAACTAATTGGCACAACGTAAACCTTATGGTACATTACATTCGATCGGCGAGGTTTAAAACCATCGTTTAAAGTAAATATTACAGTTTTTGCATTTTCATCATTTCATTTTAAAATGGACACCTATTGTTTTCTTGGTTATAAAATATTTTAATTAATAACTAAACCTTTAAAGGTTTGCTTACTATGTAGTTTTGAAACCAAGTATTAAAGAATGTCAGCCAAAATCTAGTGGAAATTCCATGAGAAAATTATCAGTTTTTCTCATTATGAAATTTGCCAGTCCTCGCCAAATGGGCCAAAAAATGGTTGTGAGCTTAACTAAAATGTAAAAATAACTCTTAATTTGGATTGGCGCACCACATGGTATACTTTATCTTCTAGTTTAATTAATACTCTCCAAAATAAAAATGATTTAAGGAAATTTTAGGTGGATGGTCCTCGCAGAATTTGAGAATTTTTGTCCTCTTCTCTGTTTTGTAGACTGTAATTTGATTAAGGTGGCAATGCGAGGTTTTATTTCTAAAACAAAGATTATAGAAAACATTGGAAAACATGTGTAGTAGATGAATGAATGTTGTTTTCTTGTAGTAATCAATTCGTACTGCTGTGGTACTGTGCAAAGAAACATATGCAAGGCTGCAGGTTATCAATAGGAAAGGTCTAAGAAATAAAGGGCATATTTTATATGAAGGCAATCTAGTATAAGAATCAAAGTTTCCGAGCTTGCTGTTTAATGAATATAATTAAACTACATATATATATATATATATAATATATATATATACCAAAAATAGTGTGTAGCATAAAGATCACTAGATTGGCGTAAGGTATAAGAGCGCTCAATACCATTAATAGGCAGAGCGAAGTATAATTTATTAACTTTTAATGCTGAGTCGCTACTCAGAGTTTCACGCTTACGCGATCTTCAGGCAACTAACAGATTACAAGGTCTACTATATATTATATTACATTGGTTAATTACGTCATTAGTTTAGTTGGTGTTTCGTCACATGTCTGCACTTCGCAAAGAATTCAGTTCGTTTATTTAAAAAGTGTTTATTTCTTGCTTTCATCAACAAGAGTTTTTCTTCTAAGCACAAATTGCATCGTTTTTGACCGACTTTGTACGCCGCAACATGCTTGACAATGGACCACTTGATCTCGTATTCACGATTTCTCTCCTTAAGCTTCCAAATGTGCTTGGATAGCCCAGTGTCATAGGCATATTTAGCGTGTCGAAAAGATTTCATGTGATTGCGGTATCTTTCCTTGAAGTTATTGGCCGTTATTCCGAGGTATTTCTTTATCTCTCCGTTGTCGCTCGTCGTAACTTCAGCCTGGTAGACCACGCTCTTTGCTAAACAATTTCCAGGGATTGGGCACTCGGTTGGTCGATGGCAGTTGCATGTGCGTGATTCGTTGTTCATGTTTGTGCGTATTGTGGCGTTTTTTGTCAGTGTGCGGTTGTTGTGTTTGCGAATGAAGCTTTCCATGTTTTCTGTGCAGCTGTAGCTAATGCGTATTGTGTGACGGTTGAATAGTGTGTGTAGTTTGTGTGATGGTGGAAAGTGTTTGTCAATGAGACGAAAACAGACGACGCAACGTGATATGGTATAACCCGCCTTACAGCAAAAACGTCAGGACAAACGTAGCACGAGAATTTTTACAACTCATTGACAAACACTTTCCACCATCACACAAACTACACACACTATTCAACCGTCACACAATACGCATTAGCTACAGCTGCACAGAAAACATGGAAAGCTTCATTCGCAAACACAACAACCGCACACTGACAAAAAACGCCACAATACGCACAAACATGAACAACGAATCACGCACATGCAACTGCCAACGACCAACCGAGTGCCCAATCCCTGGAAATTGTTTAGCAAAGAGCGTGGTCTACCAGGCTGAAGTTACGACGAGCGACAACGGAGAGATAAAGAAATACCTCGGAATAACGGCTAATAACTTCAAGGAAAGATACCGCAATCACATGAAATCTTTTCGACACGCTAAATATGCCTATGACACTGAGCTATCCAAGCACATTTGGAAGCTTAAGGAGAGAAATCGTGAATACGAGATCAAGTGGTCCATTGTCAAGCATGTTGCGGCGTACAAAGTCGGTCAAAAACGATGCAATTTGTGCTTAGAAGAAAAAGGCTTGTTGATGAAAGCAAGAAATAAACACTTTTTAAATAAACGAACTGAATTCTTTGCGAAGTGCAGACATGTGACGAAACACCAACTAAACTAATGACGTAATTAACCAATGTAATATAATATATAGTAGACCTTGTAATCTGTTAGTTGCCTGAAGATCGCGTAAGCGTGAAACTCTGAGTAGCGACTCAGCATTAAAAGTTAATAAATTATATATATATATATATATATATATATATATATATATATATATATATATATATATATATGTATATATTAGGTAAGTGCTCTCCGGATTATATAATTAAAGTTTTGAGCTTTCAACTCGGTTCTTCGAGCTTCTTCAGAAAAGTTTAACGGTTTATTTGAATGTTCGTGCTGTTCATCACGTAATTGTATTCGACGAGAGCGTCTGATTGGTGCGATGCTAGGAATAGGTACTAGGTGGTGTTTGATTGGTTGTGATGGGCGCGTTGCTAACCAGGTCTGTGTGTAGTTGATGGTGGTCGTGGAGTGTCCAGTGTTGGACGGGTGGATTTCTTCGGAAGGAACGGAGGGTGTGTGTGAATCAGGATTGTTATGTGAATGTTTTAATTGAAAGTAGGTTGTATGTCGATGTATCGGTTAATGTACGTTTGTCTATGCTGTGCCACACTTCTTCAAATTCGCGCGCATGTTTGGTAGTCGCCTGTGCTAGTATTTCCGTTCGTGACCAGTCAAAAGTGTGTCCGTTGCCGTCAGCGTATTTGGCATGAAGTGAATTATGGTCATGTCGGTTTATAGCGTTCTGATGTTCTGTTAGTCGTGTCTCAATCTTTTTAGATGTTTGCCCAATGTATTGTTGTGAGCAGTTACGGCAAGGAAACATGTAAATAGCGTTGTGTCTATCGATTGTAATCGTCTTGTCTTTGTGTTTCGTGAAATTATAGATCTAAGTTTATGTGTTGGTTTGTGTGCTATGTCAATGTTGAACGGTTGGAGAAGTCTAGCTGTCATTTCTGACGTAGTGTGGATGTATGGTAATAAAGTGATCCTAGTCCTTTCAGGAGCAGGTTGGTCAGGTGTGATGTTCGTTGGTGTTCGTTTTTTGCGCGTTAGGACTTTGTTGATGAAGTTGCTAGGGTAGTTGTTCATACGGAATTTCGAGAAAAGGTATCTACGTTCTTCTGTTTTGGATTTTTCTGTGTTACAGTGCGTGTCAATTCGGTTGAATAATGTTTTAATACTAGAAATACATAAATGCAACAACCCCTCGCCTGCTTTTGTATGCTTTTTTAAATACACCCCACCCAACTCACCTTCCAATTAAAATAAGCATTTCTGATATACAGCAAAAACAAATGATAATCGTCAGGATAATTAGTGCGGAATGTATGATTAGGATGACTAAAAGAAAGAACATAGGCTATCAAAGGAAAACTTACAGATTTCATATTAAACTCTGGTTGTAAAAATATATTGTTTTTAGCCATTTAGGAGGTTTCCCAAGGAATTACTTTTATGTTTTGCAAAGGCAAGATTAAAAGTTAACAGCTCAAAAACTACATTTATAATAGGAGATAAAAACAACAGACACCTTTCAGTCTGTGTATAATACAGGACAAAAGAAAATGGACAACGCCTATGAGTATTTATGATAACTGATAAGTGCTTGCAATTAAGTCAATGAAAAACATCACGTCCGCAGTAGCAAAGGGAAAGCACGAAAACGTGAAGCTGTATACTGCTTAACGGCCGGCAAAAACTTGAAAACAACATATTAAAAGGACAAGGTATAAAACTTTATATGATTGTTGCTAGATATATTTTATGGTCTACCGAAAATCCATAACGAAAATTCTCCTCTCCGACCAATTGTCTCCCTCCCTGGATCACCGACTTACAACCTTTCGAAATATCTTGCTGAAATAATCAAACCTCTGGTCAAAACAGCACCTCATTCCATCGACAACGTTAACACTTTCCTGACCAATATTACAGACATAAAAATTGAACTTGATGAAATCATGGTATCCTTCGACGTAGTTTCTCTATTTACTTCCATACCACTAGATACAGCACGACGAATCACTGAACAACTACTTACTGACGATACATCATGGGAAACAAGAACCTCACTCGACAAAGAAGACATACTTGAACTCCTTGATCTATGCCTTTCAACGGAATTCTGCTTCCAAAACACCTATTGCCGAGTTCGGAAATGAGGAATTTTTTAAGGGACTGGTTACTAGTTAGATGCGCGCCGTGCATTGTGGTACCGTTTGGGGGGACGCCTATGGGGACGCTTCTGAGGGACGCTTCTTTCTACAATATGAAATTATACCGAAGGACAAAACTAATTGCGTGTTCATAAACGATTGTATTGTGATGGTAAAGTGGAATTGTTGTGTTCCTGGTTGCACAAACAATTGGCGCAATTCTCCAGATGTGAAAGCTCACCGAATCCCTGTTGATGCTGAGTTTCGTGTGGCATACGACAGGTTGGTAAGAAACGACAGCTTGAAAATATCGTCTTCAAGCACAAGGATATGTGGCGCACACTTTCCAGGAGGTGAGAGAGCTTGTAGGTCTCAGTTACCAGCGATATTTCCTTGGTCAAAGGAACCTGTATCTCGAAGAGAAATCGTGAAACAGCCCTTGCCTGTGCAGAAACCAAAGCGACGAAGACAGGACACTGTAAGTGGTCATGTAGAAGACACCGTCATTTTAAACGAACACGTGGACGACAGTATTGCAAGTGTGACAAACCAGAAGAAAGTAAGTGTGCAAAATCTTAAATTGCTGTGCATATGCAAATTCAACGAGATGCATAGACAACATAGCAGAGAAAAGCAAGAGATGACAAAGCTTCGTGTTGAAGTTGACCAAATTCAACCCATGAGAGAAGTAATTTCTGATCAGCAGAAACAGATTACAATCCTGGAGGAACAAGTCAAGGTATTAAAAGGCCAGGTTAATAACCTAACATATAAACTGCAGTGTGAGCCAACGTTTGACATTGAACGTTACAAGGACTCCAATGAAAATATTTCATTCTACAGTGGTTTTCCAACTTACAAGCATTTGTTGATGTGCTTTGATTTGTTGAAAGAGAAAGCAGAAGAAATCAATTATGGAAAACACTCTAGTACCATGGGTGAGTCTCCAAAGGTCGGTAAACTTGGTCGACGACGAAAATTGTCAAAATGGGAAGAGTTTATCATGGTCCTATTGAGATTACGACTAGGCTTGCTGGAACGAGATCTGGCACATCGATTCAGAGTGTCTGTGTCAACCGTGTCTGTAATTTTACACTGTTGGGTAAAATTCATGAGAGCTGAGCTGGAACCATTATGTATTTACTGGCCCTCCAAGGAGCAAATTAAATATTTTATGCCCCAACAGTTTCAGAAACTTTGCCCAGAACTTGTCTCGATTATTGATTGTACTGAGATTCGAATGGACTCGCCATCAAGCCTCGACAACAAAGCAGCCTGTTACTCCAGCTACAAGTCCCATTCAACTATGAAGGCACTTGTTGGAATTACGCCTAATGGAGTTGTGTCATTTATGAGTGAGTTTTATTCTGGTTCAATTAGTGACCCAGATATAGTCAAAAGATCTGGCTACCTAGAAAAGCTACAAAAAGGTGATGTAATAATGGCTGATAAGGGTTTTCTAATTCAAGATGATTTGGCTCATGTTGGTGCTTCCCTTCTGATGCCTAATTTCCTCAAAGGAAAAAGTCAGTTCACTGAACAAGAAAGTAAGCACAACAAGAAGATAGCCAGCCTTAGAATTCACGTCGAAAGGTGCATGGAACGATTAAAAAACTGGCATATATTTGATATGTCAATGCCTATTTCATTAGCAGATACCGCATCGGACATGTGGATTGTTGTTGCATGCATTTCAAATTTTTGGCCACCTCTAATTAATTAATTAAGTGAATGCAAAGTCTTGTTTTTAGGTGCAATGCAGTGCTTTGTTTCAGTGATGGATCCAGCTTGATCTGGTAGGGAGGGTGTGCTGAGTGAGCAAAGTGAGATCAGGTGTGGGGCGTGATCGAGGCAGGGTGGAGCACCGCTGAGGGAGCTACAGCAAGGGTCTGGGGACACAGCCCCCGGCAGGGTCCAGGGGCCGAGCTGGTGGGGCTGTGGGGTAGGGGGGTGGAGCCCACTAGAAAGTTTTTTTATACCTATTAATACCTATGAATCATATGATAGCCAAGGCCAGGGGGGTGTGCACCCCCCTATAAATCCATCACTGCTTTGTTTTGTATATAAGGTAACTATTTATTAACAAATTATAGATATTACAAACTGCTGGGGTGTGTATATGAAGCAAACAAGCCCGAGTACCTCGGGTGGCCCACTTAACCGAGTTGATTTTCATTCTGTGTTTACATGAGAATTTGCATAACCCTCCAAAAAGTTGTCCTGGCTGGGTTCTCATATAAACACATGATGGAAATTAAAAATAATTGACCACACTCTCACTAAACTGGTCCAGCTTGGTATGCAAGCTGGCTTGTCTCCATATAAACACCCTCTAAGAATACAAGCAATCATATGCCTAGTTATAGTCTATATACCAAATTATTGATGTGAAAGTTCCAATTAATTAACATTAAAATTATTTATATTAAATTCAAATAATTATGTACAAAGTATTTATAATTGCTGTATATTAAAAACCTATATTATGAAAAAATGTGTTTACTGTATGTTCAACTGATAAAATTGTACTTTACACTGGAAAAGCAATATACTTGCCCCATCTTGGACAACCATACTTTACATTTGGATACACTACCTCGGGAAAAATATGATCAAAATAAAATGTTTGAAGTTTTTCAAGTACTGTATTCCAGAATACCTTATCCAACATAACAATTTCAATGTACACCCATATTCCATTAGACACAACAAAGTGACAGACACTGTAGTCTGTACAAAAGAGCTGCTGTTGTATCTGATAGTAATACTTATGATTGGTATTGATTTGGAGTTCTCCACCCCATTTGTAAATACCCAGTCGGCATAATGTCTCGTCAAAGCACTCTCCTTCTCTTGAGTTAACTTTCTTCACTTCTAATAAACAAGATTTATTAAATACAATTCCATCAGGTGATGCTCCAAGAAAAGGGTGAGTCGATGATATCCAAAATCCAGTACTGTGAACCACATTGCCTGTAATTAGTTCATATCTCTTGATAATACTGGCTTCTGATACAATTCCATCTTTCATAGCCTTCGTTTGAACTGGTGTATTGTAGCTCAGCAGCTCGGCAATTGCCATTGTTGGGCTTGTTGAAGGTTTGAGGAGACACCTTTTACAGCGGGATGCTGTTATCCGAGGCTGTCTTACATCATACCATGTTACTGACTGGTGCTGATCCACAGTCTGTTGTATTATCTCAGTACGGTCAACTGCTGAGCTTAACAACCGCTGCTTGGTCCTCTCACCCTTGGATTTAATCTCCTCCAGCGATAAAGGAAGAGATTTGTTGGGAGAAACAATTTTCCATGTTGAGTTCTGCTTCTCTCTATCAGGATTGCTGTCCACTAGTGGCATTTCTTTGGAGGTAATCTGCTGTGGAAGAATAAAGCTCAATCCTGTCTTCATGCCAGTGTCCTCTTCAAGCATCTTCACTTTCTTATAAAAAGAATCTAATTCTGTCGGTGTTGCTTTGTGTTGACCAGAGTCTGGTAGAATGTTCGTGGTGGATGTTTTTTCTTCTTCCCCCATTCATGTTTAATGAAGTCCATCGATTGAATAGGAGATGCTTTTGACTTCTTTTTGTTTGGAATGTTCCAAGTACATGGCTTTGATGTGCATGGGATATTTTCTGACTGGATTTCAGTTAGACAGTTCTCCTTATTTGAGTTGTCATCAAGTGACTCCAACATAAACAATGTAGCAGCCAGGTGGTTGCATCTACCATCAACCCCTGCAGGGCAATGACATGATGCTCGTTGGATGCACGAACTACTATCAAGGACGATCTTCACTGTGTATACCCCATTCTTCATAGATGGTAATACTTTACTCTTAACATAGAACATATCTCCCTCTTTCTTCACAAATGCTTGCAGCACATGGCCTGATTTGAAAAAGTTGTAACCTTTGACAATGGGTTTTTCAGTTGACAACTGTCTCTTCAGTTCAACATCATCTATGAGATATTTCCAGATGTTAGCATACCTTATCCTTGGCAAAATAGAGAGGTCAGTGTTGAATCCTGCTGTTGGGAATGTGTCTTCAAGAGAAGGATGAGCAACAAGACCAAGAGTTGCTTTCTTCTGAGCAAAATGAACACCACCATCAGGGTCCACAACTTTCCCTGCCAAACCATTGTTTATATAATCATTCACTCTATAAATGCAATTAAAATTAGAATTATTGGAGTAAAATATTTGGTAGAAAATTAGGGTAAATAAGAATATCACTGCCACATCATTAATACAAAGGAAGCAGACAAAATACCTTTGAATCAGCTCAGGTTTTGTTCCAGTTATTCTTGCCTTACGACAAACAAGCCATCTTTTTAGTATCCCTACAGAGCACTGTTCCACGGGTTTACACAATCTTGCTCCAGGAATATCATCCTCTACTAACACTATCTCATTTGCTTCGGCATTGGGTTCCAATGTAGTATTATTTGTAGGACAAATATCTTCCAAGTTAGGTAAACTTTTCTCCATACTTCGTATTAATTGTAACTCTGTCAGATTCGACACGGCGTCCCCCCAAACGGCACCACAATGCACGCCGCGCATCTAACTAGTAACCAGTCTTTTAAAAAATTCCTCATTTCCGAACTCGGCAATGGGGTCACCTCTTTCCAGTTTCCTTGCTGAAGCAGTGAAGCAGGAACTAGAAAAGAGAACCGTGACTAACAACAACGACATTAGAACATGGGACAGATACGTAGACGACGTGTTTGCAATAATCAAGAAAGACAAAACTGACAAAATATTACAAACAATCAACAACACTACGGAAAACATTAAATTTACAAAAGAAGAAGAACAGAAGAACCAACTCTTTTTTCCCGACGTCTTACTGACTAAAAGTAATGACGGCATCTTGCACACCCAAGTCTACCGAAAGCAAACACACACTGACCAAACACTGAATTACAACAGCAACCAACCCTACACAACACAAAATCAGTTGTATTAAAACATTATTCAACCCAATTGACACGCACTGTAACACAGAACAATCCAAAACAGAAGAACGTAGATACCTTTTCTCGACATTCCGTATGAACAACTACACTAGCAACTTCATCAACAATGTCCTAACGCGCAAAAAACGAACACCAACGAACATCACACCTGACCAACCTGCTCCTGAAAGGACTAGGATCACTTTACCATACATCCACCTACGTCAGAAATGACAGCTAGACTTCTCCGACCATTCAGCATTGACATAGCACACAAACCAACACATAAACTTAGATCTAATTTCACGAAACACAAATACAAATACAAATACAAGACGATTGCAATCGATAGACACAACGCTATTTACATGTTTCCTTGCCGTAACTGCTCATAACAATACATTGGACAAACATCCAAGAAGTTTGAGACACGACTAACAGAACATGGGAACGTTATAAACCGACATGACCTAATTCACTTCCTGCCAAACACGCTGACAACGGACACACTTTTGACAGGTCACGAACGAGAATACTAGGACAGGCGACTACCAAACATGCGCGCGAATTTAAAGAAGCTGGCCACGCATAGTCAAACGTACATTAAACCGATACATCGACATACCTACAACCTACCTTCAATTAAAACATTCACATAACAATCCTGATTCACACACACCCTCCGTTTGAAAGCTCAAAACTTTAATTATATAATCCGAAGAACACTTACCGACTACATTATGCATGGATTACAAATCTTCAAATTCATATATATATATATATATATATATATATATATATATATATATATATATATATATATATATATATATATATAATCAGATATAATATAAAATCAGATTTAATATATAATCAAGTATAAGGTTAACTATTTTATGTAACTTATGGGACTGGACATGGGTAACATGACTAAGAAAGCCTGGGATTTGAAATGTTCACTTAATTTAAATTCAATATATTAATTTGCTTTTTTAGTTTTTTGTCAAAATGTCAAAATTGCCAACATTTATGGAATACATATACAGTATACTAGCTGCATGTAACTGGATTTGGAAGCTAGTCTTGAACAATTAGTAATTGATCAGCATGTACATAAACTTGAAGTAATACATGAAAAAAAAACTATGTCAGCTTTATGATATTGGGTTTTTGTGAGTGTACTTATTCAGCTTACACATTACTATTGTTAACATGTTTATCAATTATCAGCTACAGGAATGGTGGTATTTGTTTTGCCCTGTTTATACCTAAACAAATTTATTTTCACTTCCCAGTTTCCCCCAACAAGGACAATGTTGAATCTGCCAACAAGTGCCATTTTGTGCTTTTGTTGCTTGACAACAACTGACTATGTCTTTCTATAGGATCAAGGGGAAGGGAACACATCATATTGTAATGGTAGTAAGAGTCAAGGTGGCTCAATACAGTTTTGAAACATGGGTTGTTGATTATTTCATACTCGCTATATTTTTCCCAACATGTGAAAATGTGGAAATTGCAGTACAAAACTGCTTGTGAATGCTGTGGTGTTTGTGTACAGAATAAACGAAAACCTTCTTAGAAACAAACAAACAAACAAACAAACAAACAAACAAACAAACAAACAAACAAACAAACAAACAAACAAACAAACAAACAAACAAACGAACGAACGAACGAACGAACGAACGAACGAACGAACGAACGAACGAACGAACGAACGAACGAACGAACGAACGAACAGACGAACGAACGAACGAACGAACGAACGAACGAACGAACGAAGCGAACGAACGAACGAACGAGCGAACGAGCGAACGAGCGAACGAGCGAACGAGCGAACGAGCGAACGAGCGAACGAGCGAACGAGCGAACGAGCGAACGAGCGAACGAACGAACGAACGAGCGAACGAGCGAACGAGCGAACGAGCGAACGAGCGAACGAGCGAACGAGCGAACGAGCGAACGAGCGAACGAGCGAGCGAGCGAGCGAGCGAACGAACGAACGACGAACGAGCGAACGAGCGAACGAGCGAACGAACGAACGAGCGAACGAGCGAACGAACGAACGAACGAACGAACGAACGAAAACGAACGAACGAAAACGAACGAACGAAAACGAACGAACGAGCGAACGAACGAACGAACGAACGAACGAACGAACGAAAAAACGAACGAAAAAACGAACAAAAAAACGAACAAAAAAACGAACAAAAAAACGAACAAAAAAACGAACAAAAAAACGAACAAAAAAACGAACAAAAAAACGAACAAAAAAACGAACAAAAAAACGAACAAAAAAACGAACAAAAAAAACGAACAAAAAAACGAACAAAAAAAACGAACAAAAAAACGAACAAAAAAACGAACAAAAAAACGAACAAAAAAACGAACAAAAAAACGAACAAAAAAACGAACAAAAAAACGAACAAAAAAACGAACAAAAAAACGAACAAAAAAACGAACAAAAAAACGAACAAAAAAACGAACAAAAACGAACAAAAAAACGAACAAAAAAACGAACAAAAAAACGAACAAAAAAACGAACAAAAAAACGAACAAAAAAACGAACAAAAAAACGAACAAAAAAACGAACAAACAAACGAACAAAAAAACGAACAAAAAAACGAACAAAAAAACGAACAAAAAAACAAAAAAACGAACAAAAAAACAAAAAAACGAACAAAAAAACGAACAAAAAAACGAACAAAAAAACGAACAAAAAAACGAACAAAAAAACGAACAAACAAACGAACAAACAAACGAACAAACAAACGAACAAACAAACGAACAAAAAAACAAACAAACAAAAAAACAAACAAACAAAAAAAAAAACAAACAAAAAAACAAACAAAAAAACAAACAAAAAAACAAACAGAAAAACAAACAGAAAAACAAACAAAAAAACAAACAGAAAAACAAACAAAAAAACAAACAAAAAAACAAAAAAAACAAGAAAGCAAACACACATTTTATTTTACACAATCTAGGATTACAAGATGACGTGCCTCGTAGCACATGTTGCCCATAATACTTGGGGCGCCTGTGTACTACGTAATATCCGGTACACTACATCTCCCATTTACTTAGTATTAAACTTCATATTACAACAAAACAGTTTCTTTTCTGGAAAATGTCTAACACAAATATTAACTACTGGATGACATAGTCAAAATCCAGATAAATTATCTAAACATGAGGACATAGTCCTTTGACCATAATGGTGTATTACTAGTGCGTACAGGCCGCAGATCAGCAGGGGTCTGAGAAGCTGGTGCTGGGACATCCTCTGGTGGTACACTTGGTTTTTCTGGAGACTCCTGCTGTTCGAGGTTTCGGTGTTCGGTCACTTCGCTGTCTGATTCTTCTGGTCTGACAAGTTTTTTCAAGTGTGCTATATTGCGCATCTTTTTGCAGCCTTCTGAATTCTGTATTACAACTGCATTCCCGTCCTTTTGGATGACCTTGTATGGTTCTGGCTCAAAGTTAGTTGATAACTTGTTTTCTCGGGACTGTCTGAGCAGCACCTCACCACCCTCCTCGATATTGCTATACTCTGCAGATCTCTTAGTGTCAGCATACTCTTTCTGTCTTAGTTTTCCAAAGGCATCTCTCTCTTTGAGTAGCTGTTGCCATTCTTCCTCTGTTGCTCTGTCAATTGGGATTTTCAATCTTGGCAGTTGGGCACGAAGTGTTCTACCCATGAGCAGTTTAGCTGGTGACATCCCAGTCGTGGTGTGGGGGGTTGTTCGATATTGGAAAAGGAAGTTCTCCAACGCTTGCTTCCACTTGGTTCCTGCGAGGTTAGCAATTCTTATTGCTTTCAGGATAATCTGGTTGCACCTCTCCACATCGCCATTACTTTGGGACCAGTATGGAATACCTTTCTTGTGCTCTATTCCCAGGTACTCCAGAAAAGCGTCAATTCTTTGGAAGCAAAGGCGGTCCGTTGTCACTTCGAACACTCACGGGAAGGCCATGTGTCGGAAACATTGCCTCCATAGCGGTGATAACATGCTGTGCATCTGTCTTCTTAAGTACCACTACTTCGGGCCATCGGGAGTAGTTGTCGATTGCTACTAGCAGGTGGTTTCCAGGTATTTCAACTAGGTCTATGGCCATGTCGCTCCATGGACCTTCGGGTAATGTCGTGGATCTAACTGGTTCTGGTTTCTTCGTGGTCCAACTAACTGACATGGGTAGCAAGCTTTAATGAGTTGTTCCACTTGTTTGTCCATGCGTGGCCATCATACTTTTTCACGTAGTCGCGCTTTGGCCGTACGGACCATCCACTGGTGTCCTTCGTGTGGCAGTGTTATTGTTTGTTTCCACAAACTCTCAGGCATGACAATGCGGTTTCCGCGCATCAACCGTCCCAAGATCCACAGTTTATCTGATACTGCTTCATACATAGAACCAGAGAGACGACTCCAGTCTGCACTAGAGATTGCATCTCGAAGTAGCTTCAAGGTTGTATCGTTTTCCGAAACAATCTCAACTTGTTTGGGGGTGAGAGCGCCAGGTGCTGCTTGGCTTGCAATGCTGCATGCATATGCTTTGGTCTCCCTTGCATCGTTGTTCTGGACAGGACAGACTGGGAGACGGCTTAGGGCGTCAGCTGAGTTGTCTTTCCCTTGTATATGTGTGACGACATAACTGAATTGCTGCAGGTACAACAGCCACCGTTCGATTCTGGCTGATGGAGGTTTAGAGTTTGGTCCTAGCACGGTGAGCAGGGGCTTGTGATCTGTACGTATCTCAAACTCAGTTCCATAGAGAAATATGTAGAACTTCTCACAAGCCCACTTCACGGCTAGTGCTTCCCTCTCAAAATTGGGAATAGCGCTGTTAAAATGCTTTGGTCTTAAAATGTATATATTCTACACTCGAATTTTCCTTCACCCAAAATCCTTAGAACATGCTACGTATAATCGAGTGAAATGCCCAATACTACTCATGATATACCCAATTCTCTCCTGGCATTACCACCTTATTACATGCAGAACTCGCCATCAAGCTCTCGGCAACGCCCTCCGTGGCTCAGTGGTCAGAGCATTGCACTAGAATCGCAAGGTCGTGGGTTCAATTCCTGCCGGAAGGCCTGTGCAGTTGCATTTTTCGCAACTGGTCCCGGTTTGGTCTTAAACTGTATATATTCTACACTCGAATTTTCCTTCACCCAAAATCCTTAGACTTCCATAGTAGACTGGTCAGAACTGACCATCGGGTTGTTTTTGCTCAAGTATTGCTCCAAGACCAACTACCCTGTGTGAAATAAGTCATAAGTGGAGCACATGTTAGTAGGCTCTTGATCTGCGTAAACGCTGCTTCTTCTTTAGCACCCCATTGCCATGTTGCATTCTTACACGTAAGATCCCATAGGGGAGCAGAAATACTTGAAAACTGTGGGATGAACTTTGCACAAAATTGCACAGAACCTAGGAAACTTCTTACCTCAAATTGGTTCTTGGGAGCTGGTGCCTCTGTGATGGATTCGACTCTCTTCTCTGACGGCTGCATTCCGTCAGTTGATAGTATATCTCCCATGTAGACCATGCTGCTGGCTCCCATTTTTCATAGTTGAGGGTCAGACCACTTTCTTCTAGTTTTCTAAAAGCTTTTTCAAGGTTGTTGTCATGCTCCTCTTCATTATGTCCCACCACCAAGATGTCATCATGCAGGAAAATCTTTGAGGACTTTCCAGATCAGGTTTTTGAACTTCTCATTAGCCATGTTGATCCCAAACAATAACCATTTGGGGCTGCAAAGGTGGTGTTGTCACGTGGCTCAGGATCTAGCTCTACTGGTGGAAGGCCATGTTGAGATCAAACTTGCTGAATACTTCAGCATTAGAGATCTCTTGCAGGGTTTCTTCGACGGTTGGTACTATGGATGTTTCTCTCTCAGGATTGCACGGTTGGCTTGACGCATATCTAGGCATATACGTACATCTCCATTCGGTTTTTCAACTGCAACTAGGGGGTTGATCCAACTGGTCGGACTTTCTACTTTCTCAATTACACCAAGCTTTTCAAGTTGCCCCAGCTTCTCATTGACCTTTTGCCTGCGACTAAAAGGAATTCTACGTAATGTTTGTGATACAGGTAACCCTTTGTTGCATACTGGTTACAATTGTAACCTTTGTAAAATTCCCCGGTCCTACAACTGTTCTCACCTCAAGATCTTCGTAAAGTTATTGGATACATCCGTGCATTCACAAGCTTCAAAATTATAACAGCAGGGGGGGTCTGGCATCAATCAAGTTTTTCAAAATGGCGGCGCACACGAGGAGAAGGTTAGTCGTCTATTTCTTCGCTTTTAAAGTTTAATAAAAGTATTTTGCTGCATTTGTGTGAAGAAAATGAGAATGTATCAAAGTTATGAACATATTATAGATAATAGAAAAGCAAAGAACTTTGATGTAAAGCAAATAAATACGAAACTTTTTACGCTTATTTGTTTTGGTTACAATTGTGTTAGTCATGAATATTGGCATCCATGGGGCATCCTCACAATTGTAACCCTTATGCACTAGAACTATCTCTCTGATGTATGTCATCAAGCCTTCTTAGGCAAATATTATTCAATGTGTTTTCCTATAGTGACAGCTTATAGATGTGAGTAAATTTTCTTGTGTTGCAGGTCAGCTGCCCAGTTTAGTGCCAGTGATGTCGTTGATTTACTTGGTGTTTATGATGACATTGATGACACAATTCCCTCTGGGAGTGAGGATGAAAGATTAGATTCTGGAGACTCTGATTGTGAAAATGGGGCAATTGAGGATTCTCGTGATGATTCAGATCATAGTGCTGAAGAAGAAGGATCAGATAGTAACAGTGAGATTGACGATGAAGTTAGTAACCATGATAATGCAGCCAGTGAGTCATAAGGGAATGACGTGTCTACCAGTGATGAGAAGTCAGCTAGTGATGACGATCGTCCTCCAAAATCACCCCAGACAAAGAAAAGAAAAACGAAATCAAAGAAACAGAACAGAAAAGTTTGGAAGTGGTCCAATAATGACCATGATGATCCAGGTGAATTGCCTGAAAATCTTTTTGCTCCAAAAGGAGATGTAAAAGATGCTAAAACAGAAGTTAACTTTTTTTTGGCATTGTTTAGTGAAGAAGCATTTGAACTCTTTACTTTAGAAAGCAATAGATACAAGCTTCAAATGAACAAAAATAAGATAGCTCCCATAACTCAAGAGGAAATGAGAGAGTTAATTGGGATAGTTTTATACATGTCTGTAGTTCATTTGCCTGGAAGAAGGGATTACTGGTCAGATGCAATGCGGCAAAAATTCATTGCTGATTCATTGCTGATTGTAAATCGCTTTGAGGAAATTTTGTCAATATTGCATGTGAATGATAATGAGATAGAGGCTAAGAGAGATCAGCCTGGATATGATCGTTTGCATAAAGTACGTCCACTCTTGAAAATAGTTCAAAAAAACATCGGCAATTGCGCTGAAACCGAAATGCATATGTCAGTTGATGAGAAAATGGTACCTTTCAAGGGCCACCATAGTCTCAAAGTATACATGAAAAACAAGCCTAAAAAGTGGGGATACAAGGTTTGGGCCCTTGCTGGCCAATCTGGATATCTCCACAAATTTTATGTGAGTGGAGATAACTTGGTGCCTTCAAGGGGGGAAAAACTTGACCCTGCTATTGGGAAAAGTGGTGAAGTTGTACTCAACTTGGTGAGTCATCTGCCCAAAGGTACTCACATTTATTTTGATAATTATTTTGCTTCACCAGAGATCTTGCTAGAGCTAAAAAACCGTGGTTACCATGCCACTTGCACAGTTCGAGCAAATAGGCGGGGAAAGTGTCCCTTGAAGAGCAAAGGTGTGCTTAAGAAAGAAGGGAGGGGGGCATTTGATTATAAATCTTCTGAAGGTGTGGTAATGGCATCATGGTTTGACAACAAAGTTGTAACCGTGGCATCAAACAAATGCTCTGTTCTACCCGCCATTTCTGTACGCAGGTACAGCAAACAAAGGAAAGAACATATTGATGTTCAATGTCCCGCCCTTGTAAAGGCCTACAATAAAAGTATGGGGGGAGTAGATCGCTGTGACATGTTGCTTTCCTTCTACCGAATCAAGATGAAAAGTAGGAAGTGGTACAAACGTTTAATTTTTCATCTGATTGATCTCTGTTGTGTCAATGCCTGGACACTTGAAAAAAATGTCCTTGGAGTTTGTACCAAGCTCTACAAATTTAAACTTGCAGTGGCTACATCCCTTGTACAGGGCACTTCCAATCCCCAATCAGTGTTGAGAACCGAATTTGACAAAGATGTGCGCAGTGCAAGATTTGTTCAAAATATATCCGCTTAGATGGTGTTGGTCACTTACCCCGGCGCATGGCCGATATACCAAAGAGGTGCAAACAACCTAACTGTAGTCGGCGTACAAAATTCTTTTGTGTGAAATGTAAAGTGTACTTATGTATTGACAAACATAGTGATTGTTTCTATGATTTCCATCTTACTGAGTAAAAGAACTTTTAGCCAAAACAGACTTTTAGGCATTATGCCATTATGACAGTCCTTGTTGCAAATTTTAGTTCCACATATTTTCTGTGTTGAACCTTTTTTAAATAATTTAATCCTTGTAAAAGGCAAGAGAAAAAGGAAAACTGTTAATCTTTGTATTATGAGTTTTAAATAAAGAATTTTTGAAGTTTTTTGACACTGTTGTTTTTTATCAATTTTTCACCATATGAGTACTTGGCATACATAAAGGTCACAATTGTAACCAAATAAAAACTCACCATAGTTTACATGAATCAAGAAAATTTGACCATTTTTGTTAAATTGGCCCCAAAATAAGTAAAAATACCAAATTGCATCAAAATCCATGGAGGTTTAAGAGGTCATGCAACAAAGGGTTTTAACACTTTGGTCAATATTTAACATAAGTTGAAAACCCTTAAGTTTACCTTACCCTTCAAAAACCCTGGGGTACTTAGTCTTGAGAGAAGCTTTCTTATCTAACTGACTATTCATGGTATTTATGATGGTTTCTGGTACACATACATTAAGATGGCAACTTCCTTTTTGCTCTAATGCTTTAGCAGATAAATATGGATATACTTGTTTTTTACATGGTGTTAAAGGAATCCCCCCCCCCCTTGACAATGAATCAAATGTTTCTGCAGACATTAAATTACAACTTGCACCTGAGTCAACTATAACATCTAATGACTTATCGTGAACTAAGAGTTCCAATGTGCCTGGGCCATGGTTTCCTTCTGTTGAGAAGGCATAGTAATCAACATCATCATCATCATCTTTATCATATTTATCAGGGATCACTGAACGGACGTTGTGGGGCTGCTTCTTTCCCTTGTTGGTGTCTTGCCCTGCTGGTTGATTGGATGACTTTCCACCAGTCCGTTTGGACTTGCAACAGACCTCGAAATGGCCAGATTTACCACATTTTTCGCACAGGTGATTTTGACTACATTTGCAATCTCTTGCAAAATGGCCAACTTTATTACATCTGTGCCAACGTCCCTGTAATTTTGTATATTCTAATTCTCCATACTTTGGCGCATATAACAAACCGGAAAAATAATTTGTATTGAGTTGACCTTTAATATTTTCCTAAAGTTTTATCCTAAAGTTTCTTCCTAAAGGGTTAACATTATCGTTTGTTGAAGTGACTATGAATTATGTCTGTTTTATTTAAAAGAAAATTTAAAATGACAAAATAACATCTTTTCGCAGTGTCGTTTCCTTGCTTCGTTGTCGAGATATTTTACGTTGTTTAATTTGCAAATTCAACTTTTGACGTCAGATGCTCATAATGAGTGATCAAAAATTTTTATATATCGTTGCTATTATCCAAAGAAGCGTGGGGTGTGTTTCTCCCACAACACCAAAATGTATTTTTCGAAGTGGTGGTTGACAAAAGCAAAGATATATAACCTTCTCCGATGACACATTATGCACATGTGATGTCAAAGCGTTAAAGTTGAATATTAAACAACCTGAAATATCTCAACAACGAAGCAAGAAAACGAAAACCTGAAAACGATGTTACTTTGTCTTTTCAAGCCTTCTTTCAAATAAAATAGATTTAATTTTCGTTTCATAGGTACTTTAACTACACCGTGCGCTGGTATATAGCCATCGATCTAGACACAGTTCTAAAACAGTTGTAATTGTTTCTGTCTTTAATACAGGACGGTAGATTGACTATCGACGAGATTGCCAACAACCATCACATTTTTGTCGGGAGTTACGCCACCTGTTTTGGCCAAGTACTGCACGACGAATTCTAATAAACTCTTGGTGAACAACCACACTTGAACAGTCAGACGAGATTTATTTCAATAGCTACGGATTTCTTATAGTATATAGTTGCTACAGACTTTTCACATGTTAGAAGTTTCATATCAGAAATGCTTTTAAACTCTTTAATTTCCTTCTGCTAAAATTTCAACTTTTTTACATTAACCCTATCCAGACTGGGCTTTTTTTTGTCTTCTGGGACTGGGGGGGGGGGGGGGGGGTGCCCGCGCGGTCAATATCTCCTGAACCATTTGGTGTATTCCGACGAAACTTTTACAGGTGGATTGTATGCCTTGTTCAAGTATGTGTTACACTTATGTTGTCATGGCGACAAATTATGACGTCATTATGACGTCATTAATTGCAAAAACCCAGGATTTCTAGAATTTCCCAAAAAAATTTTCCTATTGTTTTGTTAACATAAAAAAGGTAGTATATCAAAAAAATAGTTTCTCTTTATTAAAAAGTGCTTACTTTTATTGCAACTATTATAAAAGCAAACATAATAAAAATTGTCGGCTGAAATTTTGTGTTGGTAGGTGTTCACGACTCCGCTGTAACTTTTTTTGGCGTAATATTTTTTCACCAAATTTTCCACACGTAAAGCCCATACATATTTAGGAAAAGTCATAAAATTTCAGAACCATACCTGCACTGGTTTAGGAGATATTAACTTATAAATTTAGCGCGGGCACTTTCCGCCGCCCCCCCCCCCCCCCCCCCAGTCTGGATATACCCTTTTACACTCCTTGGTAATTTTTTCAACTTTTTACTCGAACTATCTGTGGTAGACCGAGTCTAGGTTTCGGCTCTGTTTTTATTTTTTTTTGTCGATGTCGCGAAATGGAAATTACTGCATCATCCCATCAGGCTTTGCGCGGCCGATGCGTGATAAATGCTAACCTCCATGCTTTCTTTCTTCGCTTTCCTGATGTCTGATCATGTTCTTTGAAGTCAAGTGGGGTTTTCTTGTCGTATTCAGCGTTGCCAGTAATATGTCGCTATACTACGTGGACTTTGTACTAAACATGCATGGTGCTGTGTTGATATTTAACACCCGCTCGGACTAAGGGATGCCGCCTCATTAATATTCAGCGTGACTCACGCGTGACTCACGCATGACTCAGGCATAACTAACGGAGTAACAGAATAATAGGGCATGTTTGGACCAGACTGGGATAATTATAGCTTTCGATACACAAAGAAAAGTTCTCGATACACAACAAAATTTTGCATGCGCGAACATTAGGGACACATAGGGACAGTATTGACTGTTGGCTGGTGGTCAATTGCAAATCTCTTGTGGTGTTGTAATGTTGTATGAATTGTCTGTGATCATTTTTATAATTTTGCATATAAAGCAGCGTCCGCACGACAAAATGTTCTGTTGTTTTTTGTCGAAAGGCAGTAGAGGCAGCCTTTGTATATTGCCGTCCTGTGGAAAGGAAAAAGGAGACGCTAGTGGTGCTCACACCACGAGAAATCTTGACCAAGATGGAAAGAGTACTTCAATCGAACAATTCGTTTAAGTTAGATAATTCGATTACCGTTAATTCGATGCCGTATGGGGGAGGGAGAAAGAAGCGAAAGATCCTATATAAGTATCTTAGCAACAAAAGAGCCATAGTCCGAATTCAGAACAAAGACGATCTTTGTCTTAGTCGTGCCATTGTCGTAGCCAAAGCCAAAGTTGACAACGATGAACGATACCGTAGTATCTATCATTGATTCACGAGGACCTTTACAAGGTCCATTTTTACAAACATCATTTTTACCGATAATTTGCCATTTGAAGCTTCTTTGAGAAAAACTTTTTTCGACTCAGAATTGCGAGATAAGCGTTTTTGAACATTTTGAAGGTGGCAAAACTGCCAGAATAGAAAAGTTGAGGGAATCAATCCAAGTGTGTTGTTTTGCTAGTTTTAGATCAGAAACATCAGTTTTACCGATAATTTGCCATTTGGAGCTTATTTGAGAAAAAACTTTTTTCGACTCAGAATGGCGAGATAAGCGTTTTCCAACATTTTGAAGGTGGCAAAACTGCCAAAATAGAAAAGTTGAGGTAATCATTCCAAATGTGTTGTTTTGCGAGCTTCAGGTCAGAAACATCATTTTAACAATAATTTGCCATTTGCAGCCAGTTTGAGAAAAAAACTATTTCGACTCAGAATGGCGAGATAAGCGTTTTTCAACATTTTGAAGGTGGCAAAACTGCCAAAATAGAAAAGTTGAGGGAATCTTTCCAAATGTGTTGTTTTGCTAGTTTTAGGGGAGGAACATCATTTTTACCGATAATTTGCCATTTGGAGCTTATTCGAGGAAAAAACTTTTTTCGACTCACAATGGCGAGATAAGCGTTTTTCAAAATTTTGAAGGTGGCAAAACTGCCAAAATAGAAAAGTTGAGGGAATCAATCCAAATTGTTGTTTTCCTAGTTTTACGTCAGAAACATCAGTTTTATCGATAATTTGCCATTTGGAACTTATTTGAGAAAAAAAAATTTTTCGACTCAGAATGACGAGATAAGCGTTTCTTAACATTTTGAAGGTACCAAAGTAGAAAAGTTGAGGAAATCAATCCAAATGTGTTGTTTTGCTAGTTTTAGGTCAGAAACATCAGTTTTACCGATAATTTGCCATTTGGAGCTTATTTGAGAAAAAAACTTTTTTCGACTGAGAATGGCGAGATAAGCGTTTTTTAACATTTTGAAGGTGGCAAAACTACAAAAATAGAAAAGTTGAGGGAATCAATGCAAATGTGTTGTTTCGCTAGTTTTAGGTCAGAAACATCAGTTTTACCGATAATTTGCCATTAGGAGCTTATTTGCGAAAAAAACTTTTTTCGACTCAGAATGGCGAGATAAGCGTTTTTCAACATTTTGAATGTGGCAAAACTGCCAAAATAGAAAAGTTGAGGGAATCATTCCAAATGTGTTGTTTTGCTATTTTTAGGTCAGAAACATCATTTTTACCGATAATTTGCCATTTGGAAATTATTTGAGAAAAAAACTTTTTTCAACTCAGAATGACGAGATAAGCGCTTTTCAACATTCTGAACATGGCAAAGCTGCCAAAATAGAAAAGTTGAGGGAATCTTTCCAAATGTGTTGTTTTGCTAGTTTTAGGGGAGGAACATCATTTTTACCGATAATTTGCCATTTGGAGCTTATTCGAGGAAAAAACTTTTTTCGACTCACAATGGCGAGATAAGCGTTTTTCAAAATTTTGAAGGTGGCAAAACTGCCAAAATAGAAAAGTTGAGGGAATCAATCCAAATTGTTGTTTTCCTAGTTTTACGTCAGAAACATCAGTTTTATCGATAATTTGCCATTTGGAACTTATTTGAGAAAAAAAAATTTTTCGACTCAGAATGACGAGATAAGCGTTTCTTAACATTTTGAAGGTACCAAAGTAGAAAAGTTGAGGAAATCAATCCAAATGTGTTGTTTTGCTAGTTTTAGGTCAGAAACATCAGTTTTACCGATAATTTGCCATTTGGAGCTTATTTGAGAAAAAAACTTTTTTCGACTGAGAATGGCGAGATAAGCGTTTTTTAACATTTTGAAGGTGGCAAAACTACAAAAATAGAAAAGTTGAGGGAATCAATGCAAATGTGTTGTTTCGCTAGTTTTAGGTCAGAAACATCAGTTTTACCGATAATTTGCCATTAGGAGCTTATTTGCGAAAAAAACTTTTTTCGACTCAGAATGGCGAGATAAGCGTTTTTCAACATTTTGAATGTGGCAAAACTGCCAAAATAGAAAAGTTGAGGGAATCATTCCAAATGTGTTGTTTTGCTATTTTTAGGTCAGAAACATCATTTTTACCGATAATTTGCCATTTGGAACTTATTTGAGAAAAAAACTTTTTTCGACTCAGAATGGCGAGATAAGCGTTTTTCAACATTTTGAAGGTGCCAAAACTGCCAAAATAGAAAAGTTGAGGGAATCTTTCCAAATGTGTTGTTTTGCTAGTTAAAAACGCTCATCTCGCCATTGTGAGTCGAAAAAAGTTTTTTCCTCGAATAAGCTCCAAATGGCAAATTATCCGTAAAAATGATGTAGAAACATCATTTTTACCGATAATTTGCCATTTGGAGCTTATTCGAGGAAAAAACTTTTTTCGACTCACAATGGCGAGATAAGCGTTTTTCAAAATTTTGAAGTTGGCAAAACTGCCAAAGTAGAAAAGTTGAGGGAATCAATCCAAATTGTTGTTTTCCTAGTTTTACGTCAGAAACATCAGTTTTATCGATAATTTGCCATTTGGAGCTTATTTGAGAAAAAAACTTTTTTCTACTCAGAATAGCGAGATAAGCGTTTTCCAACATCTTGAAGGTGGCAAAACTGCCAAAATAGAAAAGTTGAGGGAATCATTCAAATGTGTTGTTTTGCTACTTTTAGGTCAGAAACATCATTTTTACCGATAATTTGCCGTTTGCAGCCAGTTTGAGAAAAAAACTATTTTTCGACTCAGAATGGCGAGAAAAGCGTTTTTCAACATTTTGAAGGTGGCAAAACTGCCAAAATAGAAAAGTTGAGGGAATCTTTCCAAATGTGTTGTTTTGCTACTTTTAAGTCACAAACATCATTTTTACCGATAATTTGCCATTTGGAGCTTATTCGAGGAAAAAACTTTTTTCGACTCAGAATGGCGAGATAAGCGTTTTTCAACATTTTGAAGGTGCAAAACTTCCACAATAGAAAAACAACACATTTGGAATGATTCCCTCAACTTTTATATTCTGGCAGTTTTGCACCTTCAAAATGATGAAAAAAGCTTATCTCGCCTTCTGAGTCGCAAAAAGCTTTTTCTCAAATAAGCTCCAAATTGCAAATTATCGGAAAAGGTGATGTTTCTGACCTAAAACTAGCAAAACAACACATTTGGAATGATTCAATCAACTTTTCTATTTTGGCAGTTTGGCCACCTTCAAAATGTTGAAAAACGCTTATTTCGCCATTCTGAGTAGAAAAAAGTTTTTTTCTCAAACAAGTTCCAAATGTCAAGTTATCGGTAAAAATGATGTTTCTCCCCGAAATCTAGCAAAACAACATATTTGGAATGATTCCCTCAACTTTTCTATTCTGGAAGTTTTGCACCATCAAAATGTTGAAAAACGCTTATCTCGCCAAAATAATGTTGTTCCACTCAGAAGAGTCGAAAGAAGTTTTTTCTCTGATAAGCTCCAAATGGCAAATTATCGGTAAACGTGATGTTTCTGACCTAAAACTAGCAAAACAACACATTTGGAATGATATCCTCAACTTTTCTATTTGGTCAGTTTTGCCGAGAAACATCATTTTTACCGATAATTTGCCATTTGGAACTTATTTGAGAAAAAAACTTTTTTCTATTCAAAATGGCTCGATAAGCGTTTTCCAACATTTTGAAGGTGGCAAAACTGCCAAAATAGAAAAGTTGAGGGAATCGTTCCAAATGTGTTGTTTTGCTAGTTTTAGGTCAGAAACATCACGTTTACCGATAATTTGCCATTTGGAGCTTATTAGAGAAAAAACTTTTTTCGACTCTTCTGAGTCGAACAACATTATTTTGGCGAGATAAGCGTTTTTCAACATTTTGATGGTGCAAAACTTCCAGAATAGAAAAGTTGAGGGAATCATTCCAAATATGTTGTTTTGCTAGTTTTCGGGGAGAAACATCATTTTTACCGATAACTTGGCATTTGGAACTTGTTTGAGAAAAAAACTTTTTTCTACTCAGAATGGCGAAATAAGCGTTTTTCAACATTTTGAAGGTGGCCAAACTGCCAAAATAGAAAAGTTGATTGAATCATTCCAAATGTGTTGTTTTGCTAGTTTTATGTCAGCAACATCATTTTTAACGATAGCTTGCCATTTGGAGCTTTTTTGAGAGAAAAACCTTTTTCTTTTTGCGACTCAGAATGGCGAGATAAGCTTTTTTCATCATTTTGAAGGTGGCAAAACTGACAAAATAGAAAAGCTGAGGGAATCGTTCCAAATGTGTTGTTTTGCGTAGTTTTAGGTCAGAAACATCACTTTTTCCGATAATTTGCCATTTGGAGCTTATTTGAGAAAAAGCTTTTTGCGACTCAGAATGGCGAGATAAGCTTTTTTCATCATTTTGAAGGTGCAAAACTGCCAGAATATAAAAGTTGAGGGAATCATTCCAAATGTGTTGTTTTGCAGTTTTAGGGGAGAAACATCATTTTTACCGATAATTTGCCATTTGGAACTTATGTGAGAAAAAAACTTTTTTCTATTCAAAATGGCTCGATAAGCGTTTTCCAACATTTTGAAGGTGGCAAAACTGCCACAATAGAAAAGTTGAGGGAATCATTCCAAATATGTTGTTTTGCTAGTTTTAGGTCAGCAACATCATTTTTACCGATAATTTGCCATTTGCAGCCTATTTGAGAAAAAAACTATTTTTCGACTCAGAATGGCGAGATAAGCGTTTTTCAACATTTTGAAGGTGGCAAAACTGACAAAATAGAAAAGCTGAGGGAATCGTTCCAAATGTGTTGTTTTGCGTAGTTTTAGGTCAGAAACATCACTTTTTCCGATAATTTGCCATTTGGAGCTTATTTGAGAAAAAGCTTTTTCCACTCAGAATGGCGAGATAAGCGTTTTTCAACATTTTGAAGGTGCAAAACTTCCAGAATAGAAAAGTTGAGGGAATCATTCCAAATGTGTTGTTTTGCTAGCTTTAGGTCAGATACGTCATTTTTAACGATAATTTCCCATTTGCAGCTTATTTGAGAAAAAAACTTTTTTCGACTCAGAATGGTGAGATAAGCTTTTTTCAACATTTTGAATGTGGTAAAACTGCCAAAATAGAAAAGTTGAGGGAATCATTCCAAATGTGTTGTTTTGCTAGTTTTTTGTCAGAAACCTCCTTTTTACCGATAATTTGCCATTTGGAGCTTATTTGAGAAAAAAACTTTTTTCGACTCAGAATGGCGAGATAAGCAGTTTTTGCAACATTTTGAAGGTGGCAAAACTGCCAAAATAGGAACGTTGAGGGAGTCATTCCAAATGTGTTGTTTTGCTAGTGTTCGGTCAGAAACATCATTTTAACCAATAATTTGGCATTTAGAGCTTATTTGAGAAAAAAACTTTTTTCGACTCAGAATGACCAGATAAGCTTTTTTCAACATTTTCAAGTGCAAAACTTCCAGAATAGAAAAGATGAGGGAATCATTCCAAATGTGTTGTTCTGCTACTTTTTTGTCAGAAACATCATGTTAACCAATAATTTGGCATTTAGAGCTTATTTGAGAAAAAAACTTTTTTCGACTCAGAATGACCAGATAAGCTTTTTTCAACATTTTAAAGGTGCAAAACTTACAGAATAGGAAAGATGAGGGAATCATTCCGAATGTGTTATTCTGCTACTTTTTTGTCTGAAACATCATTTTTACCGTTAATTTGCCATTTGGAACTTATTTGAGAAAAAAACTTTTTTCTACTCAGAATGGCGAGATAAGCGTTTTCCAACATTTTGAAGGTGGCAAAACTGCCAAAATAGAAAAGTTGAGGGAATCATTCCAAATGTGTTGTTTTGCTAGTTTTATGTCAGCAACATCATTTTTAACGATAGCTTGCCATTTGGAGCTTTTTTGAGAGAAAAACTTTTTTCGACTCAACAATGGCGAGATAAGCGTTTTTCAACATTTTGAAGTTGGCAAAACTGACAAAATAGAAAAGTTGAGGGAATCGTTCCAAATGTGCTGTTTTGCTAGTTTTAGGTCAGAAACATCATTTTAACCAATAATTTGCCATTTGGAGCTTATTTGAGAAAAAAACTTTTTTCGACTCAGAATGGCGAGATAAGCTTTTTTCATCATTTTGAAGGTGCAAAACTTCCAGAATATAAAAGTTGAGGGAATCATTCCAAATGTGTTGTTTTGCTAGTTTTAGGTCAAAAACATCATTTGTACCGATAATTTGCCATTTGGAACTTATTTGAGAAAAAAACTTTTTTCTACTCAGAATGGCGAGATAAGCGTTTTCCAACATTTTGAAGGTGGCATAACTTCCAGAATATAAAAGTTGAGGGAATCATTCCAAATGTGTTGTTTTGCTAGTTTTAGGTCAAAAACATCATTTGTACCGATAATTTACCATTTGCAGCATATTTGAGGAAAAAACTATTTTTCGACTCAGAATGGCGAGATAAGCGTTTTTTAACATTTTGAAGGTGGCAAAACTGACAAAATAGAAAAGCTAAGGGAATCGTTCCAAATGTGTTGCTTTGCTAAGCTTTAGGTCAGAAGCATCATTGTTACCGATAAGTTGCCATTTGGAGCACATTTGAGAAAAAAATTTTTTTGGACTCAGAATGGCGAGGATAAGCGTTTTTCAACAGTTTGAAGGTGGCAAAACTTCCAGAATAGAAAAGTTGAGGCATTCCAAATATGTTGTTTTGCTAGTTTTCGGGGAGAAACATCATTTTTACCGATAACTTGGCATTTGGAACTTGTTTGAGAAAAAACTTTTTTCTACTCAGAATGGCGAAATAAGCGTTTTTCAACATTTTGAAGGTGGCCAAACTGCCAAAATAGAAAAGTTGATTGAATCATTCCAAATGTGTTGTTTTGCTAGTTTTATGTCAGCAACATCATTTTTAACGATAGCTTGCCATTTGGAGCTTATTTCAGATAAAAAACTTTTTTCGACTCAGAATGACGAGATAAGCGTTTTTCAACATTTTGAAGGTGGCAAAACTGCCAAAATATAAAAGTTGAGGGAATCATTCCAAATGTGTTGTTTTGCAGTTTTAGGGAGAAACATCATTTTTACCGATAATTTGCCATTTGGAACTTATGTGAGAAAAAAACTTTTTTCTATTCAAAATGGCTCGATAAGCGTTTTTTCAACATTTTGAAGGTGGCAAAACTGCCAAAATAGAAAAGTTGAGGGAATCATTCCAAATGTGTTGTTTTGCTAGTTTTTGTCAGCAACATCATTTTTACCGATAATTTGCCATTTGCAGCCTATTTGAAAAAAAACTTTTTTCGACTCAGAATGGCGAGATAAGCGTTTTTAAACATTTTAAAGGTGGCAAAACTGACAAAATATAAAGCTAGAGAATCTTCCAAATGTGTTGTTTTGCTAGTTTTAGGTCAGAAACATCACTTTTTCCGATAATTTGCCATTTGGAGCTTATTTGAGAAAAAGCTTTTTTCAACTCAGAATGGCGAGATAAGCGTTTTTCAACATTTTGAAGGTGCAAAACTTCCAGAATAGAAAAGTTGAGGGAATCATTCCAAATGTGTTGTTTGCTAGCTTTAGGTCAGAAACGTCATTTTTAACGATAATTTCCCATTTGCAGCTTATTTGAGAAAAAAACTTTTTCGACTCAGAATGGTGAGATAAGCTTTTTTCAACATTTTGAAGTGTGGTAAAACTGCCAAAATAGAAAAGTTGAGGGAATCATTCCAAATGTGTTGTTTTGCTAGTTTTTTGTCAGAAACCTCATTTTTACCGATTATTTGCCATTTGGAGCTTATTTGAGAAAAAAACTTTTTTCTACTCAGAATGGCGAGATAAGCGTTTTTCAACATTTTGAAGGTGGCAAAACTGACAAAATAGAAAAGTTGAGGGAATCATTCCAAATGTGTTGTTTTGCTAGTTTTAAGTCAGAAGCATCATTGTTACCGATAAGTTGCCATTTGGAGCATATTTGAGAAAAAACTTTTTTCGACTCAGAATGGCGAGATAAGCGTTTTTCAACATTTTGAAGGCGGCAAAACTGCCAAAATAGAAAAGTTGAGGGAATCTTTCCAAATGTGTTGTGTTGCTAGTTTTAGGTCAGAAACATCATTTTTAGCGTTATCGGTATTAATGGAGCTTATTTGAGAAAAAAACTTTTTTCGACTCAGAATGGCGAGCAAGCGTTTTTAAACATTTTGAAGGTGGAAAAACTGCCAAAATAGAAAAGTTGATTGAATCATTCCAAATGTGTTGTTTTGCTAGTTTTAGGTCAGAAACATCATTTTTACCGATAATTTGCCATTTGGAGCTTATTTGAGAAAAAACTTTTTTCGACTCAGAATGGCGAGATAAGCGTTTTTCAACATTTTGAAGGTGGCAAAACTGCCAAAATAGAAAAGTTGAGGGAATCATTCCAAATGTGTTGTTTTGCTAGTTTTAGGTCAGAAACATCATTTTTACCGATAATTTGCTATTTGGAGCTTATTTGAGAAAAAACTTTTTTCGACTCAGAATGGCGAGATAAGCTTTTTTCAACATTTTGAAGGTGGCAAAACTGCCAAAATAGAAAAGTTGAGGGAATCATTCCAAATTGTTGTTTTGCTAGTTTTAGGTCACAAACATCATTTTTCCCGATAACTTGCCATTTGAGGAAAAAACTTTTTTCGACTCAGAATGGCGAGATAAGCGTTTTTCAACATTTTGAAGGTGGCAAAACTGCCAAAATAGAAAAGTTGAGGGAATCATTCCAAATGTGTTGTTTTGCTAGTTTTAGGTCAGAAACATCATTTTTACCGATAATTTGCCATTTGGAGCTTATTTGAGAAAAAACTTTTTTCTACTCAGAATGGCGAGATAAGCGTTTTTCAACATTTTGAAGGTGGCAAAACTGACAAAATAGAAAAGTTGAGGGAATCATTCCAAATGTGTTGTTTTGCTAGTTTTACGTCAGAAGCATCATTGTTACCGATAATTTGCCATTTGGAGCTTATTTGAGAAAAAACTTTTTTCGACTCAGAATGACGAGATAAGCGTTTTTCAACATTTTGAAGGTGGCAAAACTGCCAAAATAGAAAAGTTGAGGGAATCATTCCAAATGTGTTGTTTTGCTAGTTTTAAGTCAGAAACATCATTTTTACCGATAATTTGCCATTTGGAGCTTATTTGAGAAAAAATCTTTTTTCGACTCAGAATGACGAGATAAGCGTTTTTCAACATTTTGAAGTTGGCAAAACTGCCAAAATAGAAAAGTTGAGGGAATCTTTCCAAACATGTTGTTTCGCTAGTTTTAGGTCAGAAACATCATTTTTACCGATAATTTGCCATTTGGAGCTTATTTGAGAAAAAAACTTTTTTCGACTCAGAATGACGAGATAAGCGTTTTTCAACATTTTGAAGGTGGCAAAACTGCCAAAATAGAAAAGTTGAGGGAATCATTCCAAATGTGTTGTTTTGCTAGTTTTAGGTCAGAAACATCATTTTTACCGATAATTTGCCATTTGGAGCTTATTTGAGAAAAAACTTTTTTCTACTCAGAATGGCGAGATAAGCGTTTTTCAACATTTTGAAGGTGGCAAAACTGCCAAAATAGAAAAGTTGAGGGAATCATTCCAAATGTGTTGTTTTGCTAGTTTTAGGTCAGAAACATCATTTTTACCGATAATTTTCCATTTGGAGCTTATTTGAGAAAAAACTTTTTTCGACTCAGAATGGCGAGATAAGCGTTTTTCAACATTTTGAAGGTGGCAAAACTGCCAAAATAGAAAAGTTGAGGGAATCATTCCAAATGTGTTGTTTTGCTAGTTTTAGGTCAGAAACATCATTTTTACGATAATTTGCCATTTGGAGCTTATTTGAGAAAAAACTTTTTTCGACTCAGAATGGCGAGATAAGCGTTTTTCAACATTTTGAAGGTGGCAAAACTGCCAAAATAGAAAAGTTGAGGGAATCATTCCAAACGTGTTGTTTTTCTAGTTTTAGTACAGAAACATCATTTTTACCGATAATTTGCCATTTGGAGCTTATTTGAAAAAAAAACGTTTTTCGACACAGAATGGAGAGATAAGCGTTTTTCAACATTTTGAAGGTGGCAAAACTGCCAAAATAGAAAAGTTGAGGGAATCATTCCAAATGTGTTGTTTTGCTAGTTTTAGGTCAGAAACATCATTTTTACCGATAATTTGCCATTTGGAGCTTATTTGAGAAAAAAACTTTTTTCGACTCAGAATGGCGAGATAAGCGTTTTTCAACATTTTGAAGGTGGCAAAACTGCCAAAATAGAAAAGTTGAGGGAATCATTCCAAATGTGTTGTTTTGCTAGTTTTAGGTCAGAAACATCATTTTTACCGATAAGTTGCCATTTGGAGCATATTTGAGAAAAAACTTTTTTCTACTCAGAATGGCGAGATAAGCGTTTTTCAACATTTTGAAGGTGGCAAAACTGACAAAATAGAAAAGTTTAGGGAATCATTCCAAACATGTTGTTTCGCTAGTTTTAGGTCAGAAATATCATTTTTACCGATTATTTGCCATTTGGAGCTTATTTGAGGAAAAAACTTTTTTCACTCAGAATGGCGAGATAAGCGTTTTTCAACATTTTGAAGGTGGCAAAACTGACAAAATAGAAAAGTTGAGGGAATCATTCCAAATGTGTTGTTTTGCTAGCTTTAGGTCAGAAACATCATTTTTTCCGTTAATTTGCCATTTGGAGCTTATTTGAGAAAAAAACTTTTTCTACTCAGAATGGCGAGATAAGCGTTTTTCAACATTTTGAAGGTGGCAAAACTGACAAAATAGAAAAGTTGAGGGAATCATTCCAAATGTGTTGTTTTGCTAGTTTTAAGTCAGAAGCATCATTGTTACCGATAAGTTGCCATTTGGAGCATATTTGAGAAAAAACTTTTTTCGACTCAGAATGGCGAGATAAGCGTTTTTCAACATTTTGAAGGTGGCAAAACTGCCAAAATAGAAAAGTTGAGGGAATCATTCCAAATGTGTTGTTTTGCTAGTTTTAGGTCAGAAACATCATTTTTACCGTTATCGGTATTAATGGAGCTTATTTGAGAAAAAAACTTTTTTCGACTCAGAATGACGAGATAAGCGTTTTTCAACATTTTGAAGGTGGCAAAACTGCCAAAATAGAAAAGTTGAGGGAATCATTCCAAATGTGTTGTTTTGCTAGTTTTAAGTCAGAAACATCATTTTTACCGATAATTTGCTATTTGGAGCTTATTTGAGAAAAAACTTTTTTCGACTCAGAATGGCGAGATAAGCGTATTTCAACATTTTGAAGGTGGCAAAACGGCCAAAATAGAAAAGTTGAGGGAATCATTCCAAATGTGTTGTTTTGCTAGTTTTAGGTCAAAAACATCATTTTTACCGATAATTTGCCATTTGGAGCTTATTTGAGAAAAAACTTTTTTCGACTCAGAATGGCGAGATAAGCGTTTTTCAACATTTTGAAGGTGGCAAAACTGCCAAAATAGAAAAGTTGAGGGAATCATTCCAAATGTGTTGTTTTGCTAGTTTTAGGTCAGAAACATCATTTTTACCGATAATTTGCCATTTGGAGCTTATTTGAGAAAAAAACTTTTTTCGACTCAGAATGGCGAGATAAGCGTTTTTCAACATTTTGAAGGTGGCAAAACTGGCAAAATAGAAAAGTTGATGGAATCATTCCAAATGTGTTGTTTTGCTAGTTTTAGGACGGAAACATCATTTATACCGATAATTTGCCATTTTGGAGCTTATTTGAAAAAACTTTTTTCGACTCAGAATGGCGAGATAGGCGTTTTTCAACATTTTGAAGGTGGCAAAACGGCCAAAGTGGAAAAGTTGAGGGAATCATTCCAAATGTGTTGTTTTGCTAGGTTAGGTTAGAAACATCATTTTTACCAATAATTTGCCATTTGGAGCTTATTTGAGAAAAAAACTTTTTTCGACTCAGAATGGCGAGATAAGCTTTTTTCAACATTTTGAAGGTGGCAAAACTGCCAAAATAGAAAAGTTGAGGGAATCATTCCAAATGTGTTGTTTTGCTAGTTTTAGGTCAGAAACATCATTTTTACCGATAATTTGCCATTTGAGGAAAAAAAACTTTTTTCGACTCAGAATGGCGAGATAAGCGTTTTTCAACATTTTGAAGGTGGCAAAACTGCCAAAATAGAAAAGTTGAGGGAATCATTCCAAATGTGTTGTTTTGCTAGTTTTAGGTCACAAACATCATTTTTCCCGATAACTTGCCATTTGGGAGCTTATTTGAGAAAAAAAATTTTTTCGACTCAGAATGGCGAGATAAGCGTTTTTCAACATTTTGAAGGTGGCAAAACTGCCAAAATAGAAAAGTTGAGGGAATCATTCCAAATGTGTTGTTTTGCTAGTTTAGGTCAGAAACATCATTTTTACCGATAATTTGCCATTTGGAGCTTATTTGAGAAAAAACTTTTTTCGACTCAGAATGGCGAGATAAGCGTTTTTCAACATTTTGAAGGTGGCAAAACTGCGAAAATAGAAAAGTTGAGGTAATCATTCCAAATGTGTTGTTTTGCTAGTTTTAGGTCAGAAACATTTACACCGATAATTTGCCATTTTTAGAGCTTATTTAAGAAAAAACTTTTTTCGAGTCAGAATGACGAGATAAGCGTTTTTCAACATTTTGAAGGTGGCAAAACTGCCAAAATAGAAAAGTTGAGGGAATCATTCCAAATGTGTTGTTTTGCTAGTTTTAGGGGAGAAACATCATTTTTACCGATAATTTGCCATTTGAGGAAAAAACTTTTTTCGACTCAGAATGGCGAGATAAGCGTTTTTCAACATTTTGAAGGTGGCAAAACTGACAAAATAGAAAAGTTGAGGGAATCATTCCAAATGTGTTGTTTTGCTAGTTTTAAGTCAGAAACATCATTTTTACCGATAAGTTGCCATTTGGAGCTTATTTGAGAAAAAAACTTTTTTCGACTCAGAATGGCGAGATAAGCGTTTTTCAACATTTTGAAGGTGGCAAAACTGCCAAAATAGAAAAGTTGAGGGAATCATTCCAAATGTGTTGTTTTGCTAGTTTTAGGTCAGAAACATCATTTTTACCGTTATCGGTATTAATGGAGCTTATTTGAGAAAAAAACTTTTTTCGACTCAGAATGGCGAGATAAGCGTTTTTCAACATTTTGAAGGTGGCAAAACTGCCAAAATAGAAAAGTTGAGGGAATCATTCCAAATGTGTTGTTTTGCTAGTTTTAAGTCAGAAGCATCATTGTTACCGATAAGTTGCCATTTGGAGCATATTTGAGAAAAAACTTTTTTCTACTCAGAATGGCGAGATAAGCGTTTTTCAACATTTTGAAGGTGGCAAAACTGACAAAATAGAAAAGTTGAGGGAATCATTCCAAATGTGTTGTTTTGCTAGTTTTAAGTCAGAAGCATCATTGTTACCGATAAGTTGCCATTTGGAGCATATTTGAGAAAAAACTTTTTTCGACTCAGAATGGCGAGATAAGCGTTTTTCAACATTTTGAAGGCGGCAAAACTGCCAAAATAGAAAAGTTGAGGGAATCTTTCCAAATGTGTTGTGTTGCTAGTTTTAGGTCAGAAACATCATTTTTACCGTTAATCGGTATTAATGGAGCTTATTTGAGAAAAAAACTTTTTCGACTCTGAATGGCGAGATAAGCGTTTTTCAACATTTTGAAGGTGGCAAAACTGACAAAATAGAAAAGTTGAGGGAATCATTCCAAATGTGTTGTTTTGCTAGTTTTAAGCTGCCAAAATAGAAAAGTTGAGGGAATCATTCCAAATGTGTTGTTTTGCTAGTTTTAGGTCAGAAACATCATTTTTTCCGATAATTTGCCATTTGGAGCTTATTTGAGAAAAAAACTTTTTTCGATTCAGAATGACGAGATAAGCGTTTTTCAACATTTTGAAGGTGGCAAAATTGCCAAAATAGAAAAGTTGAGGGAATCGTTCGAAATGTGTTGTTTTGCTAACTTTAGGTGAGAAACATCATTTTTACCCTAATTTGCCATTTGGCGCTTATTTGAGAAAAAAACTTTTTTCGACTCAGAATGGCGAGATAAGCTTTTTTCAACATTTTGAAAGGTGCAAAACTGCCAAAATAGAAAAGTTGAGGGAATCATTCCAAATGTGTTGTTTTGCTAGTTTAGGTCAGAAACATCATTTTTACCGATAATTTGCCATTTGGAACTTATTTGAGAAAAAACTTTTTTCGACTCAGAATGGCGAGATAAGCGTTTTTCAACATTTTGAAGGTGACAAAACTGCCAAAGTAGAAAAAGTTGAGGGAATCATTCCAAATGTGTTGTTTTGCTAGCTTTAGGTCAGAAACATCATTTTTACCGATAATTTGCCATTTTATTTGAGAAAAAACTTTTTTCGATTCAGAATGGCAGAGCGTTTTTCAACAAAAAACTTTTTCGACTCAGAATGCAGATAAGCTTTTTACATTTTGAAGGTGGCAAAACTGCCAAAATAGAAAAGTTGATTGAATCATTCCAAATGTGTTGTTTTGCTAGTTTTATGTCAGCAACATCATTTTTGACGATAATTTGCCATTTGGAGCTTTATTTGAGAAAAAAAACTTTTTTCGACTCAGAATGGCGAGCTAAGCGTTTTTTTGCAACATTTTGGAGGTGGCAAAACTGCCAAAATAGGAACGTTGAGGGAATCTTTCCAAATGTGTTGTTTTGCTAGATTAGGTCAGAAACATCATTTTTACCCATAATTTGCCATTTAGAGCTTATTTGAGAAAAAAAACTTTTTTCGTCTCAGAATGACGAGATAAGCTTTTTTCAACATTTTAAAGGTGCAAAACTTCCAGAATAGAAAAGTTGAGGGAATCATTCCAAATTGTTGTTTTGCTAGTTTTAGGGGAGAAACATCATTTTTACCGATAATTTGCCATTTGAGCCATTTGAGGAAAAAACTTTTTTCGACTCAGAATGGCGAGATAAGCGTTTTTCAACATTTTGAAGGTGGCAAAACTGACAAAATAGAAAAGCTAAGGGAATCGTTCCAAATGTGTTGCTTTGCTAAGCTTTAGGTCAGAAGCATCATTGTTACCGATAAGTTGCCATTTGGAGCACATTTGAGAAAAAAATTTTTTTGGACTCAGAATGGCGAGATAAGCGTTTTTCAACATTTTGAAGGTGGCAAAACTGCCAAAATAGAAAAGTTGAGGGAATCATTCCAAATCTGTTGTTTTGCTAGTTTTAGGTCAGAAACATCATTTTTACCGTTAATTTGCCATTTGGAGCTTATTTGAGAAAAAAACTTTTTTCGACTCAGAATGACGAGATAAGGGTTTTGCAACATTTTGAAGGTGGCAAAACTGCCAAAATAGAAAAGTTGAGGGAATCATTCGAAATGTGTTGTTTTGCTAACTTTAGGTGAGAAACATCATTGTTACCCTTAATCTGCTATTTGGCGCTTATTTGAAAAAAAATTTTTTTGATTCCGAATGGCGTGATAAGCGTTTTTCAAAATAGAAAAGCGTCTGCCAAAATAGAAAAGTTGAGGGAATCATTCCAAATGTGTTGTTTTGCTAGGTTAGGTCAGAAACATCATTTTTACCGTTAATTTGCCATTTGGAGCTTATTTGAGAAAAAAACTTTTTTCTACTCAGAATGGCGAGATAAGCGTTTTTCAACATTTTGAAGGTGGCAAAACTGACAAAATAGAAAAGTTGAGGGAATCATTCCAAATGTGTTGTTTTGCTAGTTTAGGTCAGAAACATCATTTTTACCGTTAATTTGCCATTTGGAGCTTATTTGAGAAAAAACTTTTTTCTACTCAGAATGGCGAGATAAGCGTTTTTCAACATTTTGAAGGTGGCAAAACTGCCAAAATAGAAAAGTTGAGGGAATCATTCCAAATGTGTTGTTTTGCTAGTTTTATGTCAGCAACATCATTTTTGACGATAATTTGCCATTTGGAGCTTATTTGAGAAAAAACTTTTTTCGACTCAGAATGGCGAGATAAGCGTTTTTCAACATTTTGAAGGTGGCAAAACTGCCAAAATAGAAAAGTTGAGGGAATCATTCCAAATGTGTTGTTTTGCTAGTTTTAGGTCAAAAACATCATTTTTACCAATAATTTGCCATTTGGAGCTTATTTGAGAAAAAAACTTTTTTCGACTCAGAATGGCGAGATAAGCTTTTTTCAACATTTTGAAGGTGGCAAAACTGCCAAAATAGAAAAGTTGAGGGAATCATTTCCAAATGTGTTGTTTTGCTAGTTTTAGGGGAGAAACATCATTTTTACCGATAATTTGCCATTTGAGGAAAAAACTTTTTTCGACTCAGAATGGCGAGATAAGCGTTTTTCAACATTTTGAAGGTGGCAAAACTGCCAAAATAGAAAAGTTGAGGGAATCATTCCAAATGTGTTGTTTTGCTAGTTTTAAGTCAGAAACATCATTTTTACCGATAATTTGCCATTTGGAGCTTATTTGAGAAAAAAACTTTTTTCTACTCAGAATGGCGAGATAAGCGTTTTTCAACATTTTGAAGGTGGCAAAACTGCCAAAATAGAAAAGTTGAGGGAATCATTCCAAATGTGTTGTTTTGCTAGTTTTAGGTCAGAAACATCATTTTTACCGATATTTGCCATTTGGAGCTTATTTGAGAAAAAAACTTTTTTCGACTCAGAATGGCGAGATAAGCGTTTTTCAACATTTTGAAGGTGGCAAAACTGCCAAAATAGAAAAGTTGAGGGAATCATTCCAAATGTGTTGTTTTGCTAGTTTTAAGTCAGAAACATCATTTTTACCGATAATTTGCCATTTGGAGCTTATTTGAGAAAAAACTTTTTTCGACTCAGAATGGCGAGATAAGCGTTTTTCAACATTTTGAAGGTGGCAAAACTGCCAAAATAGAAAAGTTGAGGGAATCTTTCCAAATGTGTTGTTTTGCTAGTTTTAGGTCAGAAACATCATTTTTACGGTTAATTTGCCATTTGGAGCTTATTTGAGAAAAAAACTTTTTTCGACTCAGAATGGCGAGATAAGCGTTTTTCAACATTTTGAAGGTGGCAAAACTGCCAAAATAGAAAAGTTGAGGGAATCATTCCAAATCTGTTGTTTTGCTAGTTTAAGGTCAGAAACATCCTTTTTACCGTTAATTTGCCATTTGGAGCTTATTTGAGAAAAAAACTTTTTTCGACTCAGAATGGCGAGATAAGCGTTTTTCAACATTTTGAAGGTGGCAAAACTGACAAAATAGAAAAGTTGAGGGAATCATTCCAAATGTGTTGTTTTGCTAGTTTTAGGTCAGAAACATCATTTTTACCGATAATTTGCCATTTGAGGAAAAAAAATTTTTTCGACTCAGAATGGCGAGATAAGCGTTTTTCAACATTTTGAAGGTGGCAAAACTGCCAAAATAGAAAAGTTTAGGGAATCATTCCAAATGTGTTGTTTTGCTAGTTTTAAGTCAGAAACATCATTTTTACCGATAAGTTGCCATTTGGAGCATATTTGAGAAAAAACTTTTTTCTACTCAGAATGGCGAGATAAGCGTTTTTCAACATTTTGAAGGTGGCAAAACTGACAAAATAGAAAAGTTGAGGGAATCATTCCAAATGTGTTGTTTTGCTAGTTTTAGGTCAGAAACATCATTTTTTCCGTTAATTTGCCATTTGGAGCTTATTTGAGAAAAAAACTTTTTTCTACTCAGAATGGCGAGATAAGCGTTTTTCAACATTTTGAAGGTGGCAAAACTGACAAAATAGAAAAGTTGAGGGAATCATTCCAAATGTGTTGTTTTGCTAGTTTTAGGTCAGAAACATCATTTTTACCGATAATTTGCCATTTGGAGCTTATTTGAGAAAAAAACTTTTTTCGACTCAGAATGGCGAGTAAAGCGTTTTTCAACATTTTGAAGGTGGCAAAACTGCCAAAATAGAAAAGTTGAGGGAATCATTCCAAATGTGTTGTTTTGCTAGTTTTAGGTCAGAAACATCATTTTTACCGTTAATTTGCCATTTGGAGCTTATTTGAGAAAAAAACTTTTTTCGACTCAGAATGGCGAGATAAGCGTTTTTCAACATTTTGAAGGTGGCAAAACTGACAAAATAGAAAAGTTGAGGGAATCATTCCAAATGTGTTGTTTTGCTAGTTTTAAGTCAGAAGCATCATTGTTACCGATAAGTTGCCATTTGGAGCATATTTGAGAAAAAACTTTTTTCTACTCAGAATGGCGAGATAAGCGTTTTTCAACATTTTGAAGGTGGCAAAACTGACAAAATAGAAAAGTTGAGGGAATCATTCCAAATGTGTTGTTTTGCTAGTTTTAGGTCAGAAACATCATTTTTACCGATTATTTGCCATTTGGAGCTTATTTGAGAAAAAAACTTTTTTCACTCAGAATGGCGAGATAAGCGTTTTTCAACATTTTGAAGGTGGCAAAACTGACAAAATAGAAAAGTTGAGGGAATCATTCCAAATGTGTTGTTTTGCTAGTTTTAGGTCAGAAACATCATTTTTACCGTTATCGGTATTAATGGAGCTTATTTGAGAAAAAAACTTTTTTCGACTCAGAATGGCGAGATAAGCGTTTTTCAACATTTTGAAGGTGGCAAAACTGCCAAAATAGAAAAGTTGAGGGAATCATTCCAAATCTGTTGTTTTGCTAGTTTAAGGTCAGAAACATCATTTTTACCGATAATTTGCCATTTGGAGCTTATTTGAGAAAAAACTTTTTTCGATTCAGAATGACGAGATAAGCGTTTTGCAACATTTTGAAGGTGGCAAAACTGCCAAAATAGAAAAGTTGAGGGAATCATTCCAAATGTGTTGTTTTGCTAACTTTAGGTGAGAAACATCATTGTTACCCTTAATCTGCTATTTGGCGCTTATTTGAAAAAAAATTTTTTTGATTCCGAATGGCGTGATAAGCGTTTTTCAACATTTTGAAGGTGGCAAAACGTCTGCCAAAATAGAAAAGTTGAGGGAATCATTCCAAATGTGTTGTTTTGCTAGTTTTAAGTCAGAAACATCATTTTTACCGGTAATTTGCCATTTTTGAGCTTATTTGAGAAAAAACTTTTTTCGACTCAGAATGACGAGATAAGCGTTTTTCAACATTTTGAAGGTGGCAAAACTGCCAAAATAGAAAAGTTGAGGGAATCATTCCAAATGTGTTGTTTTGCTTGTTTTAGGTCAGAAACATCATTTTTACGGTTATCGGTATTAATGGAGCTTATTTTAGAAAAAACTTTTTTCGATTCAGAAAGACGAGATAAGCGTTTTTCAACATTTTGAAGGTGGCAAAACTGCTAAAATAGAAAAGTTGAGGGAATCATTCCAAATGTGTTGTTTTGCTAGTTTTATGTCAGAAACATCATTTTTACCGATAATTTGCCATTTGGAGCTTATTTGAGAAAAAAACTTTTTTCGACTCAGAATGACGAGATAAGCGTTTTTCAACATTTTGAAGGTGGCAAAACTGCCAAAATAGAATAGTTGAGGGAATCATTCCAAATGTGTTGTTTTGCTAGTTTTAGGCCAGAAACATCATTTTTACCGATAATTTGCCATTTGAGGAAAAAACTTTTTTCGACTCAGAATGGCGAGATAAGCGTTTTTCAACATTTTGAAGGTGGCAAAACTGCCAAAATAGAAAAGTTGAGGGAATCATTCCAAATGTGTTGTTTTGCTAGTTTTAGGTCAGAAACATCATTTTTACCGATAATTTGCCATTTGGAGCTTATTTGAGAAAAAAACTTTTTTCGACTCAGAATGACGAGATAAGCGTTTTTCAATATTTTGAAGGTGGCGAAACTGCCAAAAAAGAAAAGTTGAGGGAATCATTCCAAATGTGTTGTTTTGCTAGTTTTAGGTCAGAAACATCATTTTTACCGATAATTTGCCATTTAGAGCTTATTTGAGAAAAAAACTTTTTTCGACTCAGAATGACGAGATAAGCGTTTTTCAACATTTTGAAGGTGGCAAAACTGCCAAAATAGAAAAGTTGAGGGAATCATTCCAAATGTGTTGTTTTGCTAGTTTTAGGTCAGAAACATCATTTTTACCGATAATTTGCCATATGGAGCTTATTTGAAAAAAACTTTTTTCGAATCAGAATGACGAGATAAGCGATTTTCAACATTTTGAAGGTGGCAAAACTGCCAAAATAGAAAAGTTGAGCGAATCATTCCAAATGTGTTTGTTTTGCTAGTTTTAGGTCGGAAACATCATCTTTACCGATAATTTGCCATTTGGAGCTTATTTGAGAAAAAACTTTTTTCTACTCAGAATGGCGAGATAAGCGTTTTTCAACATTTTGAAGGTGGCAAAACTGACAAAATAGAAAAGTTTAGGGAATCATTCCAAACATGTTGTTTCGCTAGTTTTAGGTCAGAAATATCATTTTTACCGATAATTTGCCATTTGGAGCTTATTTGAGAAAAAAACTTTTTTCGACTCAGAATGGCGAGATAAGCGTTTTTCAACATTTTGAAGGTGGCAAAACTGCCAAAATAGAAAAGTTGAGGGAATCATTCCAAATGTGTTGTTTTGCTAGTTTTAAGTCAGAAACATCATTTTTACCGATAATTTGCCATTTGGAGCTTATTTGAGAAAAAAAAACTTTTTTCTACTCAGAATGGCGAGATAAGCGTTTTTCAACATTTTGAAGGTGGCAAAACTGCCAAAATAGAAAAGTTGAGGGAATCATTCCAAATGTGTTGTTTTGCTAGTTTTAGGTCATATACAACATTTGCACCGATAACTTTCCATTTGGAGTTCATTGAGAAAAAACTTTTTTCGACTAAGAATGACGAGATAAGCGTTTTTCAACATTTTGAAGGTGGCAAAACTGCCAAAATAGAAAAGTTGAGGGAATCATTCCAAATGTGTTGTTTTGCTAGTTTTAGGTCAGAAACATCATTTTTACGGTTATCGGTATTAATGGAGCTTATTTGAGAAAAAAATTTTTTTCGACTCAAGAATGACGAGATAAGCGTTTTTCAATATTTTGAAGGTGGCAAAACTGCCAAAATAGAAAAGTTGAGGGAATCATTCCAAATGTGTTGTTTTGCTAGTTTTAGGTCAGAAACATCATTTTACCGATAATTTGCCATTTGGAGCTTATTTGAGAAAAAAACTTTTTTCTACTCAGTATGACGAGATAAGCGTTCTTCAACATTCTGAAGTTGGCAAATCTGCCAAAATAGAAAAGTTGAGGGAATCATTCCAAATGTGTTGTTTTGATAGTTTTAGGTCAGAAACAGCATCTTTACCGATAATTTGCCATTTGAGGAATCGACTCAGAATGGCGAGATAAGCGTTTTTCAACATTTTGAAGGTGGCAAAACTGCAAAAATAGAAACGTTGAGTTAATCATTCCAAATGTGTTGTTTTGCTAGTTTTAGGTCAGCAACATCATTTTTGACGATAATTTGCCATTTGGAGCTTTTTTGAGAGAAAAACTTTTTTCGACTCAGAATGGCGAGATAAGCGTTTTTCAACATTTTGAAGGTGGCAAAACTGCCAAAATAGAAAAGTTGAGGGAATCATTCCAAATGTGTTGTTTTGCTAGTTTTAGGTCAGAAACATCATTTTTACCGATAATTTGCCATTTGGAGCTTATTTGAGAAAAAAACTTTTTTCTACTCAGAATGGCGAGATAAGCGTTTTTCAACATTTTGAAGGTGGCAAAACTGACAAAATAGAAAAGTTGAGGGAATCATTCCAAATGTGTTGTTTTGCTAGTTTTATGTCAGAAATATCATTTTTACCGATAATTTGCCATTTGGAGCATATTTGAGAAAAAACTTTTTTCTACTCAGAATGGCGAGATAAGCGTTTTTCAACATTTTGAAGGTGGCAAAACTGCCAAAATAGAAAAGTTGAGGGAATCATTCCAAATGTGTTTGTTTTGCTAGTTTTAGGTCAGAAACATCATTTTTACCGATAATTTGCCATTTGGAGCATATTTGAGAAAAAACTTTTTTCTACTCAGAATGGCGAGATAAGCGTTTTTCAACATTTTGAAGGTGGCAAAACTGCCAAAATAGAAAAGTTGAGGGAATCATTCCAAATGTGTTGTTTTGCTAGTTTTAGGTCAGAAACATCATTTTTACCGTTATCGGTATTAATGGAGCTTATTTGAGAAAAAAACTTTTTTCGATTCAGAATGACGAGATAAGCGTTTTTCAACATTTTGAAGGTGGCAAAACTGCCAAAATAGAAAAGTTGAGGGAATCATTCCAAATGTGTTGTTTTGCTAGTTTTAGGTCAGAAACATCATTTTTTCCGTTAATTTGCCATTTGGAGCTTATTTGAGAAAAAAACTTTTTTCGACTCAGAATGGCGAGATAAGCGTTTTTCAACATTTTGAAGGTGGCAAAACTGCCAAAATAGAAAAGTTGAGGGAATCATTCCAAATGTGTTGTTTTGCTAACTTTAGGTGAGAAACATCATTGTTACCCTTAATCTGCTATTTGGCGCTTATTTGAAAAAAAAATTTTTTTGATTCCGAATGGCGTGATAAGCGTTTTTCAAAATAGAAAAGCGTCTGCCAAAATAGAAAAGTTGAGGGAATCATTCCAAATGTGTTGTTTTGCTAGTTTAGGGGAGAAACATCATTTCTACCGATAATTTGCCATTTGGAGCATATTTGAGAAAAAACTTTTTTCTACTCAGAATGGCGAGATAAGCTTTTTACAACATTTTGAAGGTGGCAAAACTGCCAAAATAGAAAAGTTGAGGGAATCATTCCAAATCGTTGTTTTGCTAGTTTTAGGTCAGAAACATCATTTTTTCCCGATTAATTTGCCATTTGGAGCTTATTTGAGAAAAAAACTTTTTTCGACTCAGAATGGCGAGATAAGCGTTTTTCAACATTTTGAAGGTGGCAAAACTGCCAAAATAGAAAAGTTGAGGGAATCATTCCAAATGTGTTGTTTTGCTAGTTTTAGGTCAGAAACATCATTTTTACCGATAATTTGGCATTTGGAGCTTATTTGAGAAAAAAACTTTTTTCGACTCAGAATGACGAGATAAGCGTTTTTCAACATTTTGAAGGTGGCAAAACTGCCAAAATAGAAAAGTTGAGGGAATCATTCCAAATGTGTTGTTTTGCTAGTTTTAGGTCAGAAACATCATTTTTACCCAAAATTTGCCATTTGGAGCTTATTTGAGAAAAAAACTTTTTTCTATTCAGAATGACGAGATAAGCGTTTTTCAACATTTTGAAGGTGGCAAAACTTCCAAAATAGAAAAGTTGAGGGAATCATTCCAAATGTGTTGTTTTGCTAGTTTTAGTCAGAAACATCATTTTTACCGATAATTTGCCATTTGGAGCTTATTTGAGAAAAAAACTTTTTTCGACTCAGAATGACGAGATAAGCGTTTTTCAACATTCTGAACATGGCAAAGCTGCCAAAATAGAAAAGTTGAGGGAATCTTTCCAAATGTGTTGTTTTGTAGCTTTAGGTCAGAAACATCATTTTTTCCGTTAATTTGCCATTTGGAGCTTATTTGAGAAAAAAACTTTTTCTACTCAGAATGGCGAGATAAGCGTTTTTCAACATTTTGAAGGTGGCAAAACTGACAAAATAGAAAAGTTGAGGGAATCATTCCAAATGTGTTGTTTTGCTAAGAAGCATCATTGTTACCGATAAGTTGCCATTTGGAGCATATTTGAGAAAAAACTTTTCAGAAACATCATTGTTACCGATAAGTTGCCATTTGGAGCATATTTGAGAAATAACTTTTTTCTACTCAGAATGGCGAGATAAGCTTTTTACAACATTCTGAACATGGCAAAGCTGCCAAAATAGAAAAGTTGAGGGAATCTTTCCAAATGTGTTGTTTTGTAGTTTTAGGTCACAAAGATCATTTTTACCGATAATTTGCCATTTGGAGCTTATTTGAGAAAAAAACTTTTTTCGACTCAGAATGACGAGATAAGCGTTTTTCAACATTTTGAAGGTGGCAAAACTGCCAAAATAGAAAAGTTGAGGGAATCATTCCAAATGTGTTGTTTTGCTAGTTTTAGGTCAGAAACATCATTTTTACCGTTATCGGTATTAATGGAGCTTATTTGAGAAAAAAACTTTTTTCGATTCAGAATGACGAGATAAGGGTTTTGCAACATTCTGAAGTTGGCAAAACTGCCAAAATAGAAAAGTTGAGGGAATCTTTCCAAATGTGTTGTTTTGTAGTTTTAGGTCAGAAACATCATTTTTACCGTTATCGGTATTAATGGAGCTTATTTGAGAAAAAACTTTTTTCGACTCAGAATGGCGAGATAAGCGTTTTTCAACATTTTGAAGGTGGCAAAACTGCCAAAATAGAAAAGTTGAGGGAATCATTCCAAATCTGTTGTTTTGCTAGTTTAAGGTCAGAAACATCCTTTTTACCGTTAATTTGCCATTTGGAGCTTATTTGAGAAAAAAACTTTTTTCGACTCAGAATGGCGAGATAAGCGTTTTTCAACATTTTGAAGGTGGCAAAACTGCCAAAATAGAAAAGTTGAGGGAATCATTCCAAATGTGTTGTTTTGCTAGTTTAGGTCAGAAACATCATTGTTACCCTTAATCTGCTATTTGGCGCTTATTTGAAAAAAAAATTTTTTTGATTCCGTATGGCGTGATAAGCGTATTTCAAAATAGAAAAGTGTCTGCCAAAATAGAAAAGTTGAGGGAATCATTCCAAATGTGTTGTTTTGCTAGTTTTAGGTCAGAAACATCATTTTTACCGATAATTTGCCATTTGGAACTTATTTGAGAGAAAAACTTTTTTCTACTCAGAATGGCGAGATAAGCGTTTTTCAACATTTTGAAGGTGGCAAAACTGCCAAAATAGAAAAGTTGAGGGAATCATTCCAAATGTGTTGTTTTGCTAGTTTAGGGGAGAAACATCATTTTTACCGTTAATTCCCTATTTGGAGCTTATTTGAGAAAAAACCTTTTTTCGACTCAGAATGACGAGATAAGCGTTTTTCAACATTTTGAAGGTGGCAAAACTGCCAAAATAGAATAGTTGAGGGAATCATTCCAAATGTGTTGTTTTGCTAGTTTTAGGTCAGAAACATCATTTTTACCGATAATTTGGGATTTGGAGCTTATTTGAGAAAAAAACTTTTTTCGACTCAGAATGACGAGATAAGCGTTTTTCAACATTTTGAAGGTGGCAAAACTGCCAAAATAGTATAGTTAAGGGAATCATTCCAAATGTGTTGTTTTGCTAGTTTTACGTCAGAAACATCATTTTTTCCGATAATTTGCTATTTGGCGCTTTTTTGAGAAAAAAACTTTTTTCGACTCAGGATGGCGAGATGAGAGTTTTTCAACATTTTAAAGGTGGCAAAACTGCCAAAATAGAAAAGTTGAGGGAATCATTCCAAATGCGTTGTTTGGCTTGTTTTAGGTCAGAAACATCATTTTTACCGATAATTTGCCATTTGAGAAAAAAACTTTTTTCGACTCAGAATGACGAGATAAGCGTTTTTCAACATTCTGAAGTTGGCAAAACTGCCAAAATAGAAAAGTTGAGGGAATCTTTCCAAATGTGTTGTTTTGATAGTTTTAGGTCAGAAACATCATTTTTACCGATAATTTGGCATTTGGAGGATATTTGAGAAAAAACTTTTTTCGACTCAGAATGACGAGATAAGCGTTTTTCAACATTTTGAAGGTGGCAAAACTGACAAAATAGAAAAGTTGAGGGAATCATTCCAAATGTGTTGTTTTGCTAGTTTTAAGTCAGAAGCATCATTGTTACCGATAAGTTGCCATTTGGAGCATATTTGAGAAAAAACTTTTTTCGACTCAGAATGGCGAGATAAGCGTTTTTCAACATTTTGAAGGTGGCAAAACTGCCAAAATAGTATAGTTGAGGGAATCATTCCAAATGTGTTGTTTTGCTAGTTTTAGGTCAGAAACATCATTTTTACCGTTATCGGTATTAATGGAGCTTATTTGAGAAAAAAACTTTTTTTTGACTCAGAATGGCGAGATAAGCGTTTCTCAACATGTTTGAAGGTGGCAAAACTGCCAAAATAGAAAAGTTGCGGGAATCATTCCAAATCTGTTGTTTTGCTAGTTTAAGGTCAGAAACATCCTTTTTACCGTTAATTTGCCATTTGGAGCTTATTTGAGAAAAAAACCTTTTTCGATTCACAATGACGAGATAAGGGTTTTGCAACATTTTGAAGGTGGCAAAATTGCCAAAATAGAAAAGTTGAGGGAATCGTTCGAAATGTGTTGTTTTGCTAACTTTAGGTGAGAAACATCATTGTTACCCTTAATCTGCTATTTGGCGCTTATTTGAAAAAAAAATTTTTTGATTCCGAATGGCGTGATAAGCGTTTTTCAACATTTTGAAGGTGGCAAAACTGCCAAAATAGAAAAGTTGAGGGAATCATTCCAAATGTGTTGTTTTGCTAGTTTTAGGTCAGAAACATCATTTTTACCGATAATTTGCCATTTGGAGCTTATTTGAGAAAAAACTTTTTTCTACTCAGAATGGCGAGATAAGCGTTTTTCAACATTTTGAAGGCGGCAAAATTGCCAAAATAGAAAAGTTGAGGGAATCGTTCGAAATGTGTTGTTTTGCTAGTTTAGGGGAGAAACATCATTTTTACCGATAATTTGCCATTTGGAGCTTATTTGAGAAAAAACTTTTTTCGACTCAGAATGGCGAGATAAGCGTTTTTCAACATTTTGAAGGTGGCAAAACTGCCAAAATAGAAAAGTTGAGGGAATCATTCCAAATGTGTTGTTTTGCTAGTTTTAGGTCAGAAACATCATTTTTACCGATAATTTGCCATTTGGAGCTTATTTGAAAAAACTTTTTTCGACTCAGAATGGCGAGATAGGCGTTTTTCAACATTTTGAAGGTGGCAAAACGGCCAAAGTGGAAAAGTTGAGGGAATCATTCCAAATTGCTGTTTTGGTAGTTTTAGGTCACAAACATCATTTTTCCCGATAACTTGCCATTTGGGGCATATTTGAGAAAAAACATTTTTTCTACTCAGAATGGCGAGATAAGCTTTTTTAAACATTTTGAAGGTGGCAAAACTGCCAAAATAGAAAAGTTGAGGGAATCATTCCAAATGTGTTGTTTTGCTAGTTTTAGGTCAGAAACATCATTTTTACCGATAATTTGCCATTTGAGGAAAAAACTTTTTTCGACTCAGAATGACGAGACAAGCGTTTTTCAACATTCTGAAGGTGGCAAAACTGCCAAAATGGAAAAGTTGAGGGGACTTTTCCAAATGTGTTGTTTTGCTTGTTATAGGTCAGAAACATCATTTTTACCGATAATTTGCCATTTGGAGCTTATTTGAGAAAAAAACGTTTTTCTACTCAGAATGACGAGATAAGCGTTTTTCAACATTTTGAAGGTGGCAAAACTGACAAAATAGAAAAGTTGAGGGAATCATTCCAAATGTGTTGTTTTGCTAGTTTTAAGTCAGAAACATCATTTTTACCGATAATTTTCCATTTGGAGCTTATTTGAGAAAAAACTTTTTTCGACTCAGAATGACGAGATAAGCGTTTTTCAACATTTTGAAGGTGGCAAAACTGCCAAAATAGTATAGTTAAGGGAATCATTCCAAATGTGTTGTTTTGCTAGTTTTAGGTCAGAAACATCATTTTTACCGATAATTTGCCATTTGGAGCTTATTTGAGAAAAAAACTTTTTTCGACTCAGAATGACGAGATAAGCGTTTTTCAACATTTTGAAGGCGGCAAAACTGCCAAAATAGAAAAGTTGAGGGAATCTTTCCAAATGTGTTGTTTTGCTAGTTTTAGGTCAGAAACATCATTTTTACCGTTATCGGTATTAATGGAGCTTATTTGAGAAAAAAACTTTTTTCGACTCAGAATGTCGAGATAAGCGTTTCTCAACATGTTTGAAGGTGGCAAAACTGCCAAAATAGAAAAGTTGAGGGAATCATTCCAAATCTGTTGTTTTGCTAACTTTAGGTGAGAAACATCATTGTTACCCTTAATCTGCTATTTGGCGCTTATTTGAAAAAAAAATTTTTTTGATTCCGAATGGCGTGATAAGCGTTTTTCAACATTTTGAAGGTGGCAAAACTGCCAAAATAGAAAAGTTGAGGGAATCATTCCAAATGTGTTGTTTTGCTAGTTTTAGGTCAGAAACATCATTTTTACCGATAATTTGCCATTTGGAGCTTATTTGAGAAAAAAACTTTTTTCTACTCAGAATGGCGAGATAAGCGTTTTTCAACATTTTGAAGGTGGCAAAACTGCCCAAATAGAAAAGTTAAGGGAATCATTCCAAATGTGTTGTTTTCTAGCTTTAGGTCAGAAACATCCTTTTTACCGTTAATTTGCCATTTGGAGCTTATTTGAGAAAAAAACTTTTTTCGACTCAGAATGGCGAGTAAGCGTTTTTCAACATTTTGAAGGTGGCAAAACTGCCAAAATAGAAAAGTTGAGGGAATCATTCCAAATGTGTTGTTTTGCTAGTTTTAGGTCAGAAACATCATTTTTACCGATAATTTGCCATTTGGAGCTTATTTGAGAGAAAAACTTTTTTCGACTCAGAATGACGAGATAACCGTTTTTTTGCAACATTTTGGAGGTGGCAAAACTGCCAAAATAGGAACGTTGAGGGAATCTTTCCAAATGTGTTGTTTTGCTAGATTAGGTCAGAAACATCATTTTTACCCATAATTTGCCATTTAGAGCTTATTTGAGAAAAAAACTTTTTTCGTCTCAGAATGACGAGATAAGCTTTTTTAAACATTTTAAAGGTGCAAAACTTCCAGAATAGAAAAGTTGAGAGAATCATTCCAAATTGTTGTTTTGCTAGTTTTAGGGCAGAAACATCATTTTTACCGATAATTTGCCATTTGAGGAAAAAACTTTTTTCGACTCAGAATGGCGAGATAAGCTTTTTACAAGATTTTGAAGGTGGCAAAACTGCCAAAATAGAAAAGTTGAGGGAATCATTCCAAATGTGTTGTTTTGCTTGTTTTAGGTCAGAAACATGATTGTTACGGATAATTTGCCATTTGGAGCTTATTTGAGAAAAAAACTTTTTTCGACTCAGAATGACGAGATAAGCGTTTTTCAACATTTTGAAGGTGGCAAAACTGACAAAATAGAAAAGTTGAGGGAATCATTCCAAATGTGTTGTTTTGCTAGTTTTAAGTCAGAAGCATCATTGTTACCGATAAGTTGCCATTTGGAGCATATTTGAGAAAAAACTTTTTTCTACTCAGAATGGCGAGATAAGCGTTTTTCAACATTTTGAAGGTGGCAAAACTGCCAAAATAGAAAAGTTGAGGGAATCATTCCAAATGTGTTGTTTTGCTAGTTTTAAGTCAGAAACATCATCTTTACCGATAATTTGGCATTTGGAGGATATTTGGGGAAAAAAACTTTTCTCGAATCAGTATGACGACATAAGCGATTTTCAACATTTTGAAGATGGCAAATCTGCCAAAATAGAAGAGTTAAGGGAATCATTTCCAAATGTGTTGTGTTGCTAGTTTTAGGTCAGAAACATCATTTTTACCGTTATCGGTATTAATGGAGCTTATTTGAGAAAAAACTTTTAAGGACTCAGAATAACGAGAAAAGCGTTTTTCAAAATTTTGAAGGTGGTAAAACTGCCAAAATAGTATAGTTAAGGGAATCATTCCAAATTGTTGTTTTGCTAGTTTAAGGTCAGAAACATCATTGTTACCCTTAATCTGCTATTTGGCGCTTATTTGAAAAAAAATTTTTTTTGATTCCGAATGGCGTGATAAGCGTTTTTCAAAATAGAAAAGCGTCTGCCAAAATAGAAAAGTTTAGGGAATCTTTCCAAACATGTTGTTTCGCTAGTTTTAGGTCAGAAATATCATTTTTACCGATTATTTGCCATTTGGAGGAAAAAACTTTTTTCGACTCAGAATGGCGAGATAAGCGTTTTTCAACATTTTGAAGGTGGCAAAACTGACAAAATAGAAAAGTTGAGGGAATCATTCCAAATGTGTTGTTTTGCTAGTTTTAGGTCAGAAATATCATTTTTACCGATTATTTGCCATTTGGAGCTTATTTGAGAAAAAAACTTTTTTCTACTCAGAATGGCGAGATAAGCGTTTTTCAACATTTTGAAGGTGGCAAAACTGACAAAATAGAAAAGTTGAGGGAATCATTCCAAATGTGTTGTTTTGCTAGTTTTAAGTCAGAAGCATCATTGTTACCGATAAGTTGCCATTTGGAGCATATTTGAGAAAAAACTTTTTTCGACTCAGAATGGCGAGATAAGCGTTTTTCAACATTTTGAAGGCGGCAAAACTGCCAAAATAGAAAAGTTGAGGGAATCTTTCCAAATGTGTTGTTTTGCTAGTTTTAGGTCAGAAACATCATTGTTACCGATAAGTTGCCATTTGGAGCATATTTGAGAAAAAACTTTTTTCGACTCAGAATGGCGAGATAAGCGTTTTTCAACATTTTGAAGGTGGCAAAACTGCCAAAATAGAAAAGTTGAGGGAATCATTCCAAATCTGTTGTTTTGCTAGTTTAAGGTCAGAAACATCCTTTTTACCGTTAATTTGCCATTTGGAGCTTATTTGAGAAAAAAACTTTTTTCGATTCAGAATGACGAGATAAGGGTTTTGCAACATTTTGAAGGTGGCAAAATTGCCAAAATAGAAAAGTTGAGGGAATCGTTCGAAATGTGTTGTTTTGCTAACTTTAGGTGAGAAACATCATTGTTACCCTTAATCTGCTATTTGGCGCTTATTTGAAAAAAAAATTTTTTTGATTCCGAATGGCGTGATAAGCGTTTTTCAAAATAGAAAAGCGTCTGCCAAAATAGAAAAGTTGAGGGAATCATTCCAAATGTGTTGTTTTGCTAGTTTAGGGGAGAAACATCATTTCTACCGATAATTTGCTATTTGGAACTTATTTGAGAGAAAAACTTTTTTCTACTCAGAATGGCGAGATAAGCGTTTTTCAACATTTTGAAGGTGGCAAAACTGCCCAAATAGAAAAGTTGAGGGAATCATTCCAAATGTGTTGTTTTGCTAGCTTTAGGTCAGAAACATCATTTTTTCCGTTAATTTGCCATTTGGAGCTTATTTGAGAAAAAAACTTTTTTCGACTCAGAATGGCGAGTAAGCGTTTTTAAACATTTTGAAGGTGGAAAAACTGCCAAAATAGAAAAGTTGATTGAATCATTCCAAATGTGTTGTTTTGCTAGTTTTATGTCAGCAACATCATTTTTGACGATAATTTGCCATTTGGAGCTTTTTTGAGAGAAAAACTTTTTTCGACTCAGAATGGCGAGCTAAGCGTTTTTTTGCAACATTTTGGAGGTGGCAAAACTGCCAAAATAGGAACGTTGAGGGAATCTTTCCAAATGTGTTGTTTTGCTAGGTTAGGTCAGAAACATCATTTTTACCCATAATTTGCCATTTAGAGCTTATTTGAGAAAAAAACTTTTTTCGTCTCAGAATGACGAGATAAGCTTTTTTCAACATTTTAAAGGTGCAAAACTTCCAGAATAGAAAAGTTGAGAGAATCATTCCAAATTGTTGTTTTGCTAGTTTTAGGGGAGAAACATCATTTTTACCGATAATTTGCCATTTGAGGAAAAAACTTTTTTCGACTCAGAATGGCGAGATAAGCTTTTTACAACATTTTGAAGGTGGCAAAACTGCCAAAATAGAAAAGTTTAGGGAATCTTTCCAAACATGTTAGTAGTGATACCCCCCCATCGAGGGACCAAAGGGATGCCGCCTCATTAAATATTCAATTTTTAATTATTCATTCTCATGCTCCTTTGCGACCCTCTAACCCTAATCTCATTACGTCATTATGTCTCGTGCTCCTATATGACCCCCTCTAACCCTAATCTCACTCAACCCCCCCGTTATTCACTACGTCATATTCACTAACCCTAGCTGTCACTCAACCCCCCGGTTTTCACTACGTCATACTGACTTATTATTTATTCATTCTCAGACTCCTTTAGGATCCTTTTAACCCTAACTTTTCCCCCCAACCCCAACTGTCACTCAACCCCCCGGTTTTCACTACGTCATACCGACTTATTATTTATTCATTCTCAGGCTCCTTTGGTAGATGTTACTTAACCCCCCCGTCATAACCGATAGCTCTCCGACTGATTTCCGAAGTTACGTAAAAGGTACTCGGCTTATATCCTTATAAGTAATAGTAATCACCTTTTCATTTAAACACTTTACCCTACTGACAGTCAGCAGTTGTGGGACATGTAGACGTACAGAGTATGCGTACAGTAAACTTTAACAAAATAGACGTTCTTTACAAGGAACTAAACAGAAAGTGAGAGAGGCACTTTATATTTTTTATCTGAAACCTTGTCTCGATGAGTATAGAGAGATTTGGGCAGCCTAAGTGTCTGAATTGGCAGAGCTCGTATAGACTCAGATTAATAGCATACATGAATATTATATCAGTTTAGAACTTAAACGACCATCTTTACCCATTTACTTGGACATATGTGCCGAATTGTCGCTTATTTGGCTTTAGTGTATAAAGTAAACGATGCCCTGAATGAAGAAACCGTTCGGCAAGCTATTGAAAAGACATTGAAACACTTTCTTCAGATAAACGGCTGACTCGGCTATTTTATTAACGTCGTCAAGCATCTTGTTAATGTTGCTACGGCTGATATTTGCATATTTATCCTCAGTGCACGTGCATGAGACAAAAAGAAACTCATTAGGGGTCATTAAGAGATTAAGCGCTTGGGCAAGTTTGGACGACAAGAATAACAGGAGACACTGCGTTTAAAAAGATTTATTTCACTTTACAAAGTATGTCATTTATTTAAAACATTTTTCTAGGACTGTGATGCCGACTCCTTGTTATAGGATAAGGTCTGCTCCTAAAATCATATCTAGGTACTCTCACTTTATAAGCAATATGAGGTTCATTCCTGGGAACCATGGAGATGCGAGGGTCTTCGTCTTGACTATTATTGACTGTTGTTTCATGTGAATCTTCATCAGAAGAATATTGATATTTATCATTTTCTTGACGACCATAGTCATCTGAGTCGGCTTCCGAAACTTCTTCGTCCGAGTCGTTTTCTCCTGAATCACTTTCATCTCCAGTTATCCATTTTTGCAAAGGTTTCGGCTTTAGGTATTCAACAGTCGGAGGAGGAGATAGAAAATATGGTTTAGGTACGCTAAGTCCAGACGGAGGATTTAACAGGCTATGTTCAGGTTGTTCAGGTTTTTTCGGGCGGGTCTCTGTCAAATTTTGTATAACTTTTAGTAACTGTGTTTGAAGATTAGTTTGAACTTGATTCTGCTGGTTCTGCAGCTGTTGTTGGAATGTCAGAAAACGCTCGAGTTGATTAGAGTATAGGATGTTCTTTTCATCGGGTGTTAATTGTGGTGTTTGTACAATATCTTGCATTAGCTGTTCTGTATTGTACATAGCGTTGATGATCGGAGGTTGCTGATACGATTTCTTTTGAATATATCTGCTTATGTTCTGCTGCAGAACGGAGCTATTTTCTTCAGGTAAAACATTGGTCTTGAGGCGATGATCGTCATCCGTAGTCGGTTTCAGATCAAGCATTAAATAACCATGAGGGCGACTTGTGGCTTCCTCGTAGCTCTTCATAAACTCTTGAACATGTCCAGGATTCACTTGTCGTGCCAAAATAGAAATTTGCTGCTTATCCCTTGGAGACTTGAAGAGTACGATATAGTGTGCGTTGAGGCTGATGTTTCTGGTTTCCTTTCCTTGATGAAATATATTCTGAACAATATAGATCACGGAGAGATTCCTGTGATGACTGCCCCTTGTAAATAAACTAGCAATACGTTTATCTCCCCCTGATTGATCCATAAGATCATCTAGGACAATAAGGTTTCGCCTCGAAACATCAAGAAAATCTTCCGAGTCGATGTTAGTAGGTATTCCTTCATTCAGTTCAATGCCCGGTATAGTTTTGATCATCTCAAGATACATGGGTTGCCACTGGCCATAACACCAAATGATACGTTCAGGAGGAGGATTAATCGTAGTTTTGGCGTTTTCCAGAAGAGTTTTTACCCATACGGTTTTACCACTCTGAGTACACCCTGCAACAATGCACGTAAATGGATGCTGTAGGACTGTGGATCCATTGACGAGAGGAAATGCTTGCCGTATTTGTTTTGTCGATGATCTATGAACCATCTTCATGTGACGGAGGAGATTACTTGAATTAGCGAAAGATTTTCCACAAACTTCACAAACGTAGGACATGTTTCAGGTATGACGGTCAGATAAGTAATGAATAATTTTCTATTAGCCAACCTTGTTTATAGTGATTCAACACAACAGTCCTAAGACTATATAGTCCTAAATCCTAAGACTATATAGTCCTAAATCCTAAGACTATACTCCTAAGTCCTAAGACTATAGTCCTAAATCCTAAGACTATAGTCCTAAGTCCTAAGACTATAGTCCTAAGACTATATAGTCCTAAGTCCTAAGACTATATAGTCCTAAGTCCTAAGACTATATTGTCATCTAAGACTATAGTCCAAATCCTAAGACTATAGTCCTAAGTCCTAAGACTATAGTCCTAAGACTATAGTCCTAAGTCCTAAGATTGTAGTCCTAAGACTACATAGTCCTAAATCCTATAAGACTATACTCCTAAGACTATATTGTCCTAAATCCTAAGACTATAGTCCTAAGTCCTAAGACTATAGTCCTAAGACTATATAGTCCTAAGTCCTAAGACTATAGTCCTAAGACTATATAGTCCTAAATCCTAAGACTATATAGTCCTAAATCCTAAGACTATAGTCCTAAGTCCTAAGACTATAGTCCTAAGACTATATAGTCCTAAATCCTAAGACTATAGTCCTAAGACTATATAGTTCTAAATCCTAAGACTATATAGTCCTAAATCCTAATACTATAGTCCTAAGACTATATAGTCCTAAATCCTAAGACTATATAGTCCTAAATCATAAGACTATAGTCCTAAGACTATATAGTCCTAAATCCTAAGACTATAGTCCTAAGTCCTAAGACTATAGTCCTAAGACTATATAGTCCTAAATCCTAAGACTATAGTCCTAAGACTATATAGTCCTAAATCCTAAGACTATATAGTCCTAAATCATAAGACTATAGTCCTAAGACTATATAGTCCTAAATCTAAGACTATAGTCCTAAGTCCTAAGACTATAGTCCTAAATCCTAAGACTATAGTCCTAAGACTATATAGTCCTAAATCCTAAGACTATAGTCCTAAATCCTAAGACTATAGTCCTAAGTCCTAAGATTATAGTCCTAAGACTATAGTCCTAAATCCTAAGACTATATAGTCCTAAATCCTAAGACTATAGTCCTAAGTCCTAAGACTATAGTCCTAAATCCTAAGACTATAGTCCTAAGACTATAGTCCTAAATCCTAAGACTATAGTCCTAAGACTATAGTCCTAAGTCCTAAGATTATAGTCCTAAGACTATTAGTCCTAAATCCTAAGACTATATAGTCCTAAATCCTAAGACTATATCCTAAGTCCTAAGACTATAGTCCTAAATCCTAAGACTATATCCTAGACTATATAGTCCTAAATCCTAAGACTATAGTCTTAGGATTTAGACTATATAGTCTTAGGACTATATAGTCTTAGGATTTAGGACTATAGTCTTAGGACTATAATCTTAGGACTATAGTCTTAGGATTTAGGACTATAGTCTTAGGATTTAGGCTATAGTCTTAGGACTATAGTCTTATGATTTAGGACTATATAGTCTTAGGATTTAGGACTATATAGTCTTAGGACTATAGTCTTAGGACTTAGGACTATATAGTCTTAGGATTTAGGACTATATAGTCTTAGGATTTAGGACTATATAGTCTTAGGACTATAGTCTTAGGATTTAGGACTATATAGTCTTAGGACTATAGTCTTAGGACTTAGGACTATATAGTCTTAGGATTTAGGACTATATAGTCTTAGGACTATAGTCTTAGGATTTAGGACTATATAGTCTTAGGACTATAGTCTTAGGATTTAGGACTATATAGTCTTATGACTATAGTCTTAGGACTTAGGACTATAGTCTTAGGATTTAGGACTATATAGTCTTAGGATTTAGGACTATATAGTCTTAGGACTATAGTCTTAGGACTTAGGACTATATCTTAGTCTTAGGACTATAGTCTTAGGACTTAGGACTATAGTCTTAGGATTTAGGACAATATAGTCTTAGGAGTATAGTCTTAGGATTTAGGACTATGTCTTAGTCTTAGGACTATAATCTTAGGACTTAGGACTATAGTCTTAGGACTATAGTCTTAGGACTTAGGACTATAGTCTTAGGATTTAGGACAATATAGTCTTAGGATTTAGGACTATATAGTCTTAGGACTATAGTCTTAGGACTTAGGACTATAGTCTTAGGATTTAGGACTATAGTCTTAGGACTTAGGACTATAGTCTTAGGATTTAGGACTATATAGTCTTAGGATTTAGGACTATATAGTCTTAGGACTGTTGTGTTGAATCACTATAAACAAGGTTGGCTAATAGAAAATTATTCATTACTTATCTGACCGTCATACCTGAAACATGTCCTACGTTTGTGAAGTTTGTGGAAAATCTTTCGCTAATTCAAGTAATCTCCTCCGTCACATGAAGATGGTTCATAGATCATCGACAAAACAAATACGACAAGCATTTCCTCTCGTCAATGGATCCACAGTCCTGCAGCATCCATTTACGTGCATTGTTGCAGGGTGTACTCAGAGTGGTAAAACCGTATGGGTAAAAACTCTTCTGGAAAACGCCAAAACTACGATTAATCCTCCTCCTGAACGTATCATTTGGTGTTATGGACAATGGCAGCCCATGTATTTAGAAATGATCAAGACAATACCAGGCATTGAACTGAATGAAGGAATACCTACTAATATCGACTCGAAGATTTTCTTGATGTTTCGAGGCGAAACCTTATTGTCCTAGATGATCTTATGGATCAATCAGGGGGAGATAAACGTATTGCTAGTTTATTTACAAGGGGCAGTCATCACAGGAATCTCTCCGTGATCTATATTGTTCAGAATATATTTCATCAAGGAAAGGAAACCAGAAACATCAGTCTCAACGCACACTATATCGTACTCTTCAAGTCTCCAAGGGATAAGCAGCAAATTTCTATTTTGGCACGACAAGTGAATCCTGGACATGTTCAAGAGTTTATGAAGAGCTACGAGGAAGCCACAAGTCGCCCTCATGGTTACTTAATGCTTGATCTGAAACCGACTACGGATGACGATCATCGCCTCAAGACCAATGTTTTACCTGACGAAAATAGCTCCGTTCTGCAGCAGAACATAAGCAGATATATTCAAAAGAAATCGTATCAGCAACCTCCGATCGTCAACGCTATGTACAATACAGAACAGCTAATGCAAGATATTGTTCAAACACCACAATTAACACCCGATGAAAAGAACATCCTATACTCTAATCAACTCGAGCGTTTTCTGACATTCCAACAACAGCTGCAGAACCAGCAGAATCAAATTCAAACTAATCTTCAAACACAGTTACTAAAAGTTATACAAAATTTGACAGAGACCCCACAAAAACCTGAACAACCTGAACATAGCCTGTTAAATCCTCCGTCTGGACTTAGCGTGCCTAAACCATATTTTCTATCTCCTCCTCCGACTGTTGAATACCTAAAGCCGAAACCTTTGCAAAAATGGATAACTGGAGATGAAAGTGATTCAGGAGAAAACGACTTGGACGAAGAAGTTTCGGAAGCCGACTCAGATGACTATGGTCGTCAAGAAAATGATAAATATCAAAATTCTTCTGATGAAGATTCACATGAAACAACAGTCAATAATAGTCAAGACGAAGACCCTCGCATCTCAATGGTTCCCAGGAATGAACCTCATATTGCTTATAAAGTGAGAGTACCTAGATATGATTTCAGGAGCAGACCTTATCCTATAACAAGGAGTCGGCATCACAGTCCAAGAAAAATGTTTTAAATAAATGACATATTTGTAAAGTGAAATAAATATTTTTAAACGCAGTGTCTCCTGTTATTCTTGTCGTCCAAACTTGCCCAAGCGCTTAATCCTCTTAATGACCCCTAATGAGTTTTCTTTTGTCTCCTGCACGGGCACTGAGGATAAATATGCAAATATGAGCCGTAGCAACATTAACAAGATGCTTGACGACGTTAATAAAATAGCCGAGTCAGCCGTTTATCTGAACAAAGTGTTTCTTTCGAACATCTTGCCGAACGGTTTCTTCATTCAAGGCATCGTTTACTTTATACACTAAAGCCAAATAAGCGACAATTCGGCACATATGTCCAAGTAAATGGGTAAAGAACTGTTTGGCCGTTTAAGTTCTAAACTGATATAATATTCATGTATGCTATTAATCTAAGTCTATACGAGCTCTGCCAATTCAGACACTTAGGCTGCCCAAAACTCTCTATACTCATCGAGACACGGTTTCAGATAAAAAATATAAAGTGCCTCTCTCACTTTCTCTTTAGTTCCTTGTAAAGAACGTCTATTTTGTTAAAGTTTACTGTACGCATGCTCTGTACGTCTACGTGTCCCACAAGTGTTGGCTATAAGTAGGGTTAAGGGTTTAAATGAAAGTTGGTTTCTATTAGTTATAAAGAGATAAGTCCAGTGCCTTTTACGTAACTTCGGAAATCAGTCGGAGACCAATCGGGAATGACGTAGTGAATACCAGGGGGGTTGAGTGACAGCTAGGGTTAGGGGGGAAAGTTAGGGTTACTACGTCCCAAAGGAGTCTGAGAATGAATAAATAATAAGTCGGTATGACGTAGTGAAAACCGGGAGGGTTGAGTGAGATTAGGGTTAGGGGGTCATATAGGAGCACGAGATTGAATAAATAATAAGTTGAATATATGACGTAGTGAACACCAGGGGGGTTAAGTAACAACTAGGGCTAGGGGGGAAAGTTAGGGTTACTATGTCCCAAAGGAACATGAGAAATAATGACGTAACGAGATTAGGGTTAGAACGTCACAAAGGAGAATGAATAAATAATAAGTTGAATATTTAATGAGGCGGCATCCCTTTGGGGTCTGGAGTGGGGGGTATCACTACTAACAGTGGTCACTAATACCTAAGGGAAGGACACCGCTGCAGACAATTCGGTTTGGCGTATTCGTTAGTATTACATCAATTAGACTACTGCTAGTTTCTGTAATTCGTGTAGGTTCAGTGATTAACTGCTTGAGTTGATATAATTCAGTGAGCCCTTCAAACAAGCGTTTGGACTTATTGTTGTCTGGAGATAGAAGATTGGTGTTTAAGTCACCCAAAATAATCAACTCTTTACCGTCGTTGTCAACTTTAGCAGTAATAGTTTTTAGGCTATTGTAAAATTCATCACTATCTCCATTAGGAGGTCTGTAGCAAGATAGAACGGTTAACGGCTTGGAATTGGGCTTGATTATATCAACACACACAGCTTCTAACCCTTTTGAGATTGACTCAGAATTGTTTACAAAATTGATTGTTTTACGAATATAGATCGCAACTCCACCACCATTACGGTTTCTGTCTTTCCGAACAATATTATAGTTTTTTAAAGCAACGCATTCATTTGGTATTGTGGAGTCTAATCTACTTTCATTAATTGCAAGGATATCAATGTTTTGGAATTCTATCCATGTACGTAACTCGTCAATATGACATAATAAACTAGTAATGTTAAGAAAAGCTAATTTAAAGCCTCTAACCTGTGGAATTTGTTTTATACCTTCTTCAGTTTCCCACATAGATACTCAATCTTCTTTAGAGCTAATATAAGACTTTAAGTTTCGAGCAAGTACAGATGTTCCTCTACTGTTTAGATGAACACCACGAGTGTTCAAGCAGCCTGTGTTCATGTCCGAGTGAGAAATTATTTGCCAGTCCCTTGTACGATTAAAAGATCGTAAGATCTTGTTTACTTCATCTCTTGATTTATTGGTCGCCTCGGAGTCGTTCCGGGGTGTTAGCTCTGATATTAATATTTGCGTGTTGGGTGACTTTTTCTCAATAAATTCACAGAGCTTAACGACATTTTCGGAGAGAGAGAGAGAGAGAGAGAGAGAGAGAGAGAGAGAGAGAGAGAGAGAGAGAGAGAGAGAGAGAGAGAGAGAGAGAGAGAGAGAGAGAGAGAGAGAGAGAGAGAGAGAGAGAGAGAGAGAGAGAGAGATCGAGAGAGAGAGAGAGAGAGAGATCGAGAGAGAGAGAGAGAGAGAGAGAGAGATCGAGAGAGAGAGAGAGAGAGAGATCGAGATCGAGATCGAGATCGAGATCGAGAGAGAGAGAGAGAGAGAGAGAGAGAGAGAGAGAGAGAGAGAGAGAGAGAGAGAGAGAGAGAGAGAGAGAGAGAGAGAGAGAGAGAGAGAGAGAGAGAGAGAGAGAGAGAGAGAGAGAGAGAGAGAGAGAGAGAGAGAGAGAGAGAGAGAGAGAGAGAGAGAGAGAGAGATGATGATGATGATGAATCTTTATTTCTTCTCGGGGAATCATCAGTTATAAAAAACTGCTTTACATGAAAGCCGAGATCTCTAAAAATGACTAACTACATTAAAAAATTACATAATTAATTACATTAAAAACTACACTAGCTAATAACATTAAAATTGGAACTATAAAATACGTATATAATATTATTACATTTATTTACAAATAATTATCGATTATTTCACGTTTAAAAGTACTAAAATTATTTTGTGATCTGATATCAGGTGGGAGATTATTCCATAATTTGGCGCCCGCGTACTGGAAACTCTTCTTAAGGTATTCGGTTCGTGGTTTCGGAAGAACTAAACAGTTATCTCTATTTCTCAGATCATATGCATTATTCACAGTAGACTTCGTAAAACACTCCATCAAGTAACTGGGTGCGTTACCATGGAATATTTTAAACATCATTTTAGCCTTGTGAATATATCGCCTCTCAGCCAATGTTTTCCATCCTAATTGTTGAAGAATGTCATTGGATCTGACTTCATAACTTTGACAGGTGATAACACGAGCAGCACGATTTTGTAATTTTTGCAATCTCTCACCTGTTGTTAAAGGCATATTATCCCAAACAATGTCACAATAATCAAAAAGCGGTTGGATTAAAGACTTGTACATTATTATGGCAGTTTGTACAGGCACAAACTGTCTTACTTGACGTAGTCCCCCAATTGCTTTTGTTATTTTTTTTGACATTTCATTTATTTGGTCATGCCAAGACAACCTTTCATCAATGTAGATACCTAGGGATTTTGATGCCTTGACCCTTTTAATAGGTTTCTTGTCTAAAAGTATCGGTGTGTCTTCTCTAATCTTACTTAAGTTATGATCCGATCCAATGAACATCTGTTCTGTTTTGGTGACATTTAAACTGAGTTTGTTAGCGATTAGCCATTCCTTAATATTTTGTAAGTCAGCTTCAGCAGAATTGGTTATTTCTACAATTGACGAACCCGTTGTTGTTATGTTAGTGTCATCGGCATACAATCTAGCATTAGAATGCTCTAAACAACAAGGGAGATCATTTATGTAGATTAAAAACAATAATGGACCAAGGATCGAGCCCTGTGGCACACCACATTTTAGCGATCTTTGCTCAGACAAGTGACCATTTACAATACATCTTTGTACACGATTCGTAATATAGGACTTAAACCAATTCAAGGACGAATCGCATACACCATAAAGTGATAATTTGTGTATTAAAATATCATGGTCAACTGTATCAAAAGCCTTGGCCAAATCTAAATAAACCACAGAGTTTAACCGTCCTTGGTCCATATTATTAAACCATTCTATCGTAGCATCTAATAGTGCTGTTGCTGAAGAGTGCGATGGCCTAAATCCAGATTGAGCATTAGATAGTAAATTATTTTTAGAAACATATTCATAGAGTTGGTCATATACAATTCTCTCAAAAACTTTTGCGACTGCTGAGATTAAAGAGATAGGCCTATAATTGTTGACGTCTTCTTTAACACCACTTTTATATACGGGAATGACCTTAGCGAGTTTCCAGTCACTTGGAAATATGCTAATTTGGATTGATAAATTAAATATGTCGCAAAGCGGAACAGCAATTACCGACGCAGCTTCTTTCAATAACTTACATGGTATTCCGTCAAGTCCAGTAGCCTTATTTTCAGACATTGACGCGAGTAATTTGAATACTGTCGTGGCTGAGATGGGAGTTAATGAAAAGGAAGAGTCAACTGGTTTTATATAATCTGTAAATAATTTTGTTGCCCTCTCTTGACATGCAGCTAATTTTGGACCTATCTCAGCAAAATGATTATTCATGCAAAGTGAAACTTCTTCTGGGTCGGTAATTGTTTGTTCCCCAATTTTTAGACTCAAAATATTGTTATCTGATTTGGTGTTACGGGATCCTATTTCATTTATTACCTTCCAAATTTCTTTTCGAAAGAGAGAGAGAGAGAGAGAGAGAGAGAGAGAGAGAGAGAGAGAGAGAGAGAGAGAGAGAGAGAGAGAGAGAGAGAGAGAGAGAGAGAGAGAGAGATCGAGAGAGAGATCGAGAGAGAGAGAGATCGAGAGAGAGATCGAGAGAGAGATCGAGAGAGAGATCGAGAGAGAGAGATCGAGAGAGAGAGAGATCGAGAGAGAGAGAGATCGAGAGAGAGAGAGATCGAGAGAGAGAGAGATCGAGAGAGAGAGAGATCGAGAGAGAGAGAGATCGAGAGAGAGAGAGATCGAGAGAGAGAGAGATCGAGAGAGAGAGAGATCGAGAGAGAGAGAGATCGAGAGAGAGAGAGAGAGAGAGAGAGAGAGATCGAGAGAGAGATCGAGAGAGAGAGAGAGAGAGATCGAGAGAGAGATCGAGAGAGAGATCGAGAGAGAGATCGAGAGAGAGATCGAGAGAGAGAGAGAGAGAGAGAGAGAGAGAGAGAGAGAGAGAGAGAGAGAGAGAGAGAGAGAGAGAGAGAGAGAGAGAGAGAGAGAGAGAGATCGAGAGAGAGAGATCGAGAGAGAGAGATCGAGAGAGAGAGAGAGATCGAGAGAGAGAGAGAGAGAGAGAGAGAGAGAGAGAGAGAGAGAGAGAGAGAGAGAGAGAGAGAGAGAGAGAGAGAGAGAGAGAGAGAGAGAGAGAGAGAGAGAGAGAGAGAGAGAGAGAGAGAGAGAGAGAGAGAGAGAGAGAGAGAGAGAGAGAGAGAGAGAGAGAGAGAGAGAGAGAGAGAGAGAGAGAGAGAGAGAGAGAGAGAGAGAGAGAGAGAGAGAGAGATCC
>OZ036001.1:662179-710679 GCA_964035015.1 Corallium rubrum | reverse complement strand
TTCCATAAATGTTTATACAAGAACAGTAATAAAATTAACAGCCTGAAAACTATAAACGCGAAAGGAAAAGACAAACTAGTAGAATTGAGTTCGTGTGAAAAACTAACCGGTGAAGTTTCATCGAAAAATTTGAAAAAAACACCCGAAAAAATTAGCAAAGTGCACATGTACTCATGTACTTACATATACTGAAAGAGCAGGCAAGTCAATAAAAACCACAGAATGACAGAAATGAAACAAACGTCAAATTTCTATTCGAAATTATACAATACCCTAGTTGATATGCGTGTTTTCATTGGTTGTTGCCCATGATCTATTAGAGTGACTATGGACAGACACATGGATCACGTCAGATCACGTCAGCTGATTGCTTTTTTCTTACTTCATGCCCCAAAATCCGGCAAGAAGTATTGTGTAATTTTTATATTGTATAAAACAAATAGATTCCATTTTTTTGTTGTCTGTTCAGTTATAGATGCACAGAAGACGTCACAACGTAGTAAGAACATCAGTGACCCACTCGACTGCGTCTCGTGGGCCACTTCTTTGTTCTTACCACGTTGTGACGTCATCGGCAAAATGGAATCTATTTGTTTAAATAGATAACGGTGGTCAAGAAAATATAAAAAACATTATGCCACATCTAATGTAATTATTTGACAAGATAATTTTTGCCGTTTACTTGAGTGACTGAATGTGTTTTGGATATATACTGACTCACTCCAATTAGCTAAACTGGTAAATACTAATCTCTTACAGGTAAATTTTCCTCCGCTCACTGCTCAAATGCTTTTGTCACTACAAACATTTCCAATGGACCTTTACCTTATAGCAAAAACCGCAATGGATTCTGGTAGTTTGATATCACTTCACTTCGAAGTGAAATGGCCGCCGCGAGGCGAGCATTTTACTTCGAAGAGGAATTGGCCGATTTGCACGACTTTTTCGTTTGCGGAGGACGAAATTAAATAGAGTCGAGTCGAGTGCTGTTCGGACGAAACATTCTTTAACCAAGGTGTTTCTTCCTGTTACAAGGTAAGTAACCGTATTGATTGCCCTTCAACGAAAGATTTTGCTCTGTGAGTCTGTGGCTATTCATCTGTAGTTTGCCGGTCTAAATGGCGTATCAGTTGTAGCTGTGAATGGCTCTTTGTAAATTTGCCATTACTTGAAATTGACCGATAAACATGGCCACCCGAGACAGTATTCTAGGCCTGTTTTGGCGCGAAAATATACAGACCGTGAGTCGGAATTCAAGTCTTTTCAAATGCTACATCTCCAGTGTACTGTCACTTTGACTTTTGACTGTGTTTGGCTTCGCATAGCCTTGGTAGCTGCTTCGGTTCCTGTCTTCGAATAACCAGTAGGTTATTGAAGTTCTAGAATATTTAAGTTGTAAATATAAAAGATATATGCACTAAAACTTGCATTTTCTTTAAAATCCTTCGGTGGTTTTTTCATTGTGTTGTATACTTCAAGTAGTTGTTAAAACAGTGAGTTTACAATAACTTCCTAACATAGATAATTACACAGCTAGCTTTCGAATTCTAAATTCTATTTCCAACTAGTTCAGTTTGTCCAATGAAATTCGAAGATTTGCAGTATAAACTTGTAAATTTATACTACTAGAAATACATGAACGCAACAACCCCTCGCCCACTTTTACATGCTTTTTTGAAACACCCCCCACCCACCCACCCACCCACCCCCTGATTAAAATAAGCACTCCTGATTATACAGCCAAATTATAGAATTTATGGATAATGAAAGTTGAACATATCAAAGCAAAACTTAGATTTCATTATTAAATTCTGGTTGTAAAAAATATATTGTTTTTAGGAGTTTTCAAAAGGGATTATTTCTAGCAAGCCTTTAAGTGGCTTCTCTATGTATGTACATTTTGCAAAGGCAGAATTAAAAGTTGACAGCTCAAAAATTACATTTATAATAGAGTCTGAGATAAAAACAATTCAGTAGAATCGGATTCCAGAAACAAGTATTAAACAGACAACGTTTCAGTCGAAAATTTGGAATCACAGCCAAGAAAACAGACAAAGCCCACGTCCACCACGCGGTTAATATAAGTGGTGATATAAGCCTAAGATAGTGTTTTAAGTTAGCTTTAGTTAAGCTGACTGATGGTTAATTTGGACGAGCAAAGGGAAAGCACGAAAAGGTGAAGCTGTATATTGTTTTAGGACATAAGGACAAAATACAAATCCCCTACCGTTATAAACTTGAATAATTTTGAGACAACTGAGTGACAACAAACACTGCAATTCAGATCGAGGTTTTGTTTACCATACGGTGTTTGGTTTCTTCAGGTTCTCTGGTTTCAAGATGTATTAAACCGGCTGTTTGTATCCTTTTCTACGTTGTTCTCTTTTATTTTAAGTAGAGCAGGCTCCATTTCGTAATAAACGAAAGCAAAAATAATACTGACAGATTTAGTTTTCTGCATCGCTAGTGACCAGTGTCCAACAATTCTTACCGCGTGACACCGTACCATACATATATATATATATATATATATATATATAAACTATTTCCGAGATTACGTCTCCCTCGCTTTTTCTCCACGCGTGTAAAATGGACTCCACGCATGTCGAGATTAGCACCCTCACCGGGGGATTAACAATTAGACAACGAGCCCGAGTTTTCTATGAGCGAATAGTCAACAAGGTCATAGAAAAGGAGGGCGAGTTGTCTAATTGTTTTAGTATAAATTTACCAACAAAAGTTAAATAAATTTTCGACCATAACGTATTCTTTGAGCCTTCAGGCTCGTTTAATACATTTTTTAGCTGCCAGCAACAAATGTTCAACATCATTTCGGACATTTCCTTGTCCCATACGGTAACTGATCTAAAAGTAAAAGAAACATTCATTTTAAAATATAGTTTACATCACGAAATCTTATCAATAGCAAACGTAATTTTGAAATGTGTTTTGTTTCCAGATATTTCGCAGTTTTGAACGAACACAGATAAACAATTTAACGATCTTACCATTAATAATTTCCATTCTAGCCATTTTGTAGCCGTTTTTGTTTTCTGTAGAGCTTATTGCTTCGCGTAAATGTGCAGTTTCTTCTGTCATTTGCCCACTCCATTTATAATTTCGCCATTTCGGCGCCATTGTTGCTTAACAGAACAACCGCTGGCTCTACTGATCAGTGATCGTGAGATATTACGCATTTTGTGATTGGTCAATTTTTTTAAAAGAATGACTTGCATTGGTTTATCCCAGAGGTTTATATTATACACTTGTTGACTGAAAAGCCGAGGGAAACATCGAGTTTTACGGACCCGAAGGCTTCAATGTCACCCGAGGGCTTTAGCCCGAGGGTGACATTGAAGCCTGAGGGACCGTAAAACTCGATGTTTCCCAGGCAAAAGTCAACAAGCGTTTTGTTATATCAGTTAAAGACTTTTAAAATACAAAATACAAAACTGCCTTGAAACTTGCAAACGGCGAAAAGACTTACCAAAACACTTTTACTTTGTCTTCGTAATTTCAATTCAAGTCATTCAACTAAACAAATACATCAGACTCAACACTAAAAACAGCTTTAAATTTATCCAAGTGTTTTTCAGACCTTCTTTGAAGATATGTATAGAAAACCTTTCTTTCGGAAAATGGACTACCGATATTTCGTACCATACAAGCTCGAAACAAGCTCGTGTTTTCAAAATGCCCGAAGAGTCCAAAGTTCTTGATCTGATGCAATAATCGTGTATTCACGTGAACGACGCATGATTAAAGCGACGTCAGGGGGAAACATTGCACTGTTTCCCTCTTCGTTGTTGACGTCAGAGGGAAACAGTGCAATGTTTCCCTCGGCAGAAAGAAACATTGAGTTTGTTGAACAACACGTGACCATGATTTGACCAATAGGATTTCATTATTGGCAAAGGAAAGTCTTTGGTATATAACAACACCAATTATAACTACTCCTACAATAGCCAATGAAATTCGAGGATTTGCATTATAAACTTGTAAATTTATACTAATTATAATATGTAAACCAGTCCAGGCAAAGGTTAAACTTCACAAATACAACAATACATATGTTTGACATAAATTTGTCGTCTTATTCTTAAATTTTTAATAGTTTTAAATACACACTGTTAATAAAATTAAATTGTAAATACACCTGTAAATATTAAATATATGATTTAAATTATGTAGTACTTAAATAGCAAATAGTGTTGTTAAAAAATTTTAATAGTAGGAATATAAAGTTAGATAATAAATGGAGGACAGGCCTTGCACGTCAAAGGATGCAGACCTCCCTGGTGAAAAACCTTACAGGATCCTTGAGGATCCTTAAAGATCCTTGAGGATCCTGTAAGTATCCTGCAAGGACAGGATCCTTGCAAGATCCTTAAGGAATTTTTAGTAATCCTTGCAGGATCCTGTAAGGACAGGATCCTTGTAGGATCCTTACGGAATATTTAATAATCCTTGCAGGATCCTGTAAGGACAGAATCTTTGCAGGATCCTTAATGAATTTTTAGTAATCCTTGCAGGATTCTGTAAGGACAGTATCCTTGCAGGATCCTTACCGAATTTTTTTAATATTCCTTGCAGGATCCTTAAGAGCGGTTCTTGCAGGATCCCTATGGAATTTTTAATAATTCTTGCAGAATCCTTAAGAAATTTTTAATATTCCTTGCAGGATCCTTAAGGACAGGATCCTTCCAAGGATCTTTAATAATAAATTTACAACTGAAAAAATATTACTATAAGGATCTTGACAGTCTAACTAGTCTCAAGAAGTTCAAGTGTGAATGGCTGAATGCTAAATCTAATCATACATTTAAAGACTTTCATTAAGCTTTCAAAGTCTGCCGCGATTGTCTAGAACTGCCTTGAAAAAAAGTCTTAAAGTCTTGAGGAGATCAATTGGATAAATTCGGCAAAGTATTTCGCCTTAAAGGTCTATACATACATGCCGCAAGGTCTGGCAATCAACGCCATCCATGTAAAATCAGAACGAGTTTGATTTCCGCTGTAGCGCACAAAATTTGCGCTGTCACACAAATTCGCATATCTTTGTTGCCATACTGCCAGTGTTAGCTGTAAAATTGATTTTTTATAGTTGCAAGTGTAGGATACCAAGATATTTAGATTATAAAGCGTGTCAACACGCGGGTCACCGTTCACGTGTAGCGTGCGTGACATAGTGACGTAAACATTGTACGGAAAAGTACTGACAGCGGTGTCGCTAGGTAACAAAAAAATAAGCGAGGCTGAAGTCGAAGAATATCTGAAAAATAAAGAGTTTGTTCGTTATGTGTGTGGGTTTTTTGTTCTTTTAAACAATAACATACCGTGAGGGTAACAAAATTGGAGGTCCCGCCGAGATATTAAAGTGACGGAAGCCGTGAACATAACGAAAAAGGTACTGTGAACGTGTTGTTGTTATATTTTTATCGTAAAAGGTTTTGTCAGAATGGCAGACGAAAGTCACTACATGTACAGTTGGAAATACAAGTGTCACTTTGCCAAGCATCCGAAATGAAAATCAAGGAGATTGCCGAGGATATAAAATTGGAAATTGGTGAAAAAAGGAAGACCACTGTTGTAAATATGATTTGTCAACGTATCGAAGAAGATGTGAAAGATAGCGACGGAGAAGAACGAATATCTTACCTGAAAGGAATTTGTTCTCGCCATTTTAAAGATCACAAAGTCAAAGAAACAAATGAGAGTCAACCGCCGCCCGTGAATGATGACAAAGAGCAAACGGAGCAAACCACACTGAAAACCATGCTCGAAACTACGAGTATACTTCGCCGCCAATTCAAGATCATCGGTAACCCAGACCAAAAGGACAAACTGAATTTTACGTCACTCACAAGACAGATGGGCACTGGTTTAGAACAAGGTCACAAAGAACAAGAAATAGTGGACGGAGTTATTCGTGCAATTGGCGCTGGAATGGTTCTTCGACGTTATTTGGAAACGTACAAGGACTTATCACTTGACCGTTTGAAGAAGATCCTCCATAGTCACTAAGGTGTAAGGTGTAAAGAATTCGACTGAGCTCTACCAAAGCCTTGCATCCATATGTCAAGGACCAAAAGAAACACCTCAGGAGTTTTTGATGCGTGCCCTCGAGCTACGGCAAGAGATCCTCTTCTCAAGCGATCACAATGAAGGTGAGGATACTTTAATTTACGAAGCTGATCACATTCAAAAACTCTTCTTAAGAACTGTAGAAACAGGGCTCCAAGATGAGAATGTAAGGGTCAAACTAAGAAGTTATTTAAAAGAGCCAAAAGTGTCTGATGAAGAGCTCATTAAACAAGTAAACACCGCCGTATTAGCAGAGAATGAACGGGCAAGAAGGCTCAGAAGTCATAATCGTAACAAATCGGCACAGCTCGCCCAAGTAGGCAAAGAAAGAGGAGTGGCACAGCAAGAATCTACGATGGAGAAAAAAGAGAATCAATCTAAAGATGAATTATTAGTCACTCTACAAGCAATCAAGTCAGAGGTGGCACAACTGAAAGACAAGTGGAGAGTTAGCAACCAAGACACCGAGCAGGCCCACGGCCAAGTTGAAGAGGCTCCTACACAGGAGCAACCTGGTAACAGAAGAAATCGAGATAGGAAAAGTCCACCACGGTGTTCCTCGTGTCAAGAAAACAAGAAAGATAGATGTTCTCATTGCTTTCTTTGTGGTAGTGACAACCATTATGCCATAGGATGTCGACAACATCGAGAAAACAGAGCTTTAAACTACAACAGGCCGCTTCCCGGGGGCCCGAAGTAGCCAAGACAACTCCGTTGTCCCAATATTGTAGTTGTTGTGGCAAAGAAGGTGGAAACATAACAATTCATCGTTGTTCACAGTACAAGTGCAAAATAGTTTTCTATTGTTCAAAACATTGCCAAAAACGTCATTGGGAAACGCACAAAAGTTTCTGTCAAACCATCAAAGATATGACCCCAAAGAACAACATCAAGGAGTCAAACTCATTTGTCAGTCATCTCACTCCGAAAGAACACGCAAAGATTGCAAGGTTAGTAGGACGACGATGTACTGTGAAATGTGTTCTAAATGACACTGAGACAAGTGTTCTCTGGGACACATGGTCCCAAGTATCCATTTTATCAAGAGAAAGATTGAAGAGACAATTTCCTGAGAAAACATTGAAGAACATTTCACAGCTCATTGATGGTAAACTTAATCTTACAGCAGCTAATGGCACAAAGATCCCATACATTGGCTGGACGGAGATAGAAGTGAGACTGAACAATTCAGCCGAAGATGACCCTGTTATCGTGGTACCCTTTTTGATTAGGGATGACTGTATGGAGTATCCCATCCTTGGATACAACATTATTGAAGAATTGTTAAAGCCTGGAGAGGCAGTGAAAGCCAGTTTTCAAAACATTAGTGAGGACGCTTTATTTGAACTCATCAGATTGATCCATGCTAACAACTCTGAGAAATTGTGCACAGTCAAATCTCCAAAGAAAGATACCATCATTCCTGCAAATCGAACAATCAAAATACATTGTAGAGCCAACATAGGTCCTGTTGAAGAAACTACACCAGCTCTCTTTGAACCCGATGAAATGGAATCGTGGCCAGATGGCTTAACAGTGCATGAGACTCTCACGACAGTTAAGCAAGGCTCAAGGTCCCAGATAAAGATTGATGTCACCAATACAACTCAACATGACATCGCACTACGAAACCGTACTGTTCTAGGCAGACTTCAGCTTGTCAAGTCAGTTACACCAGTGGATGTGAAACTAAAACAAGAGCTAACCGAAGAAACACGAAGAAAGGAAATACCAGCAAAAAACCTCCAAGTGACAGTTGACCAAGAGAGAACTCCTGAACAGGTTGAGAGAACAGATGAAGAGTAGTTTTTACCAGATATTGACCTTAGCGGGTTATCAGGGGAACAACGCCAAATTGCATCCAAGATGTTAAGAGAAGAATGCCATTCGTTTGCAAGAACTGACGACGATGTTGGCTGCATTGAAGAATTAGAACTTGGAATTAACTTGACAACCAGTGAGCCAGTGCAAAAGAATTATATCTCAGCACCAAGACCCTTGTATCCTGAGGTGAAACGGTACATAGAAGACTTGTTAAATAAGGGATTTATTAGAGAATCAAGATCGGCCTATTCTTCTCCTGTTGTTTTTGTTCGCAAGAAGGATGGAACATTGAGACTTTGCGTCGATTACAGAGAACTTAATCGTAAAACGATTCCTGATCGCCACCCCATCCCTAGGGTCCAAGAAACACTGGACAGTCTGGGCGGCAATGCGTGGTTTAGTGTACTCGATCAGGGGAAGGCTTATCACCAGGGGTTTGTAAAATCATCAAACCAACAGCTTACAGCTTTCGTTACGCCCTGGGGTCTTTATGAATGGGTAAGGATACCGTTTGGCCTTATGAACGCACGTGCAAACTTTCAGAGGTTCATGGAACATTGTTTAGGAGAACTGCGTGACGTGATTGCCATTCCATACTTAGACGATGTTATCGTTTTTAGTCAGACCTTCCAAGAACATGTAGAACATGTTCGAACAATGCTACGTCGCCTTCAGGAAAATGGGGTGAAATTGAAGCAAAAGAAATGCAAGTTGTTCAAGCGCGAAGTGTCATTTCTGGGAAGAGTGGTTTCCAAGGAAGGCCACAGGATGCACCCCGAAAATATCAAGGCGGTAACGAATTTAACAAAGTCCACCCCAAGAACGATCGGAGACGTCCGAAACTACTCGGGTTGCTGAGTTATTACCGTTGATATGTATCAAATTTTGCACAGAAAGCAAAACCATTATACGACCTACTATTACGAATGGAACCCACAGATAAGAGTCAAAACCAACAGGGAAGAACTAAGTGCACCAAGAAGAACGGACACCTACCATCCTCTTCGAAGATAGAATGGACTGACAAGCATCGCGACATGTTGGAAAACCTAATTCAACACCTCGTGACTCCTCCAGTGATGGCTTATCCCGATTATAAGAACCATACATAGTCCACACCGATGCATCAAAGGATGGACTCCACGCAGTATTATACCAGAAGCAAGGAGAACAAACGAGAGTCATTGCATATGCCTCGCGAACACTGACGACCAGAGAAAATAACTATCATCTTCATGCCAGAAAGTTAGAATTCCTCGCGCTCAATTAAGTGGGCCGTCACAGATCAATTTCGCGATTATTTATACTACGCTCCAGAGTTTACAGTACTCACCGATAATAACCCATTGACTTATGTGTTAACGACTGCTCGACTCAACGCTACCGGTCTTCGTTGGATTGGAGTACTATTGGACTTCAATTTCACAATTCGATATCGTCCAGGAAAACTCAACGGAGATGCTGACGCCTTATCTTGAATGCCAATGAACGTTGATGAGTACATCACAGAATGCAGCGAAGAAGTCAGCCGAGACGTCTTCCAAGCTACCGCTTCGGCCGTTAACGTACAAGCCCTGAACGAAATTCCACCGACCTTGTTTGACCCTCCTGATGTCCTCGACGCAGAAGTAGCGACCCACCTATAGCGACTGTCGATTTAAAGACCACGCACGATCAGCCGTGTGATTGCACTAAAACTAGCTAACACATTCCTATCTCCTCTTCAAAGGAAACAAGAAGACATCAATGTATAACAACTTTTTCCCGAATGGGGCAAACTTCAGATGGGGACGGATGGTGTGCTCTATCGGTCATTGTCACTCGCTCGTCAAGTAGTTTTACCAGACCGGTTACGACAACAGGTATATCGAGCGCTCCACGAAGATATGGGCCATCTTGGTTCAGAACGGGTCATTGATCTCGTCCGCGAACGATTTTTTTAGCCCCATATGAAGCAAGACATCATTCATTATGTCACCAAAGTTTGCGATTGCCTCAAAAGCAAACAGCCTTCGAAACAACCTCGAGAACCTCTGTGTCCTATTCCACAACAGCGCCGTTCCAGCTGATTTCGATTGACTACCTTCATCTTGAAACAAGCGTAGGAGGGTATCAGTACATCCTCGTAGTCGTAGACCACTTCACAAGATACACACAGGCCTATGCAACTGGGACAAATCAGCGAAGACCGCTGCGGACAAGATCTACAATGATTTCATTCTGCGATTTTGATTTCCCGAGACCTTACACCACGACCAAGGCGGCGAGTTTGAGAACAAACTATTCTACACTTTGGAAAAACTAAGCGGAATAAAACATTCTAGAACGACCCCGTATCATCCGGAAGGTAACGGCCAAGTCGAGAGATTTAACCGAACACTGTTATCGATGCTCCAGTCCTTGCCAGAAAAGAACAAGTCCCGCTGGCGCGACCACCTTCAGAAAGTTGTGCACGCATATAATTGCACGAGACACGATGCTACTGGATATTCTCCATTCCTTCTGCTCTTTGGAAGACCGCCGCGATTACCAATAGACCTGATGTGTGGCTTAAAACCTGCACCTGGTTACAGTACCTATCCCGAATATGCCAAGACCTGGAGACGAGCAATGCCTGAAGCTTATGAAATTGCATCTGCGAGAGCAGGAAACCAAGCAGCAAAAGGCAAGGTCCAATATGACAAGAAAGCAAAGAGTATCGTCCTCCAGCCTGGTGATCGCGTTCTCGTTCGGAACCTGAAAGAAAGAGGAGGCCCTGGAAAATTGCGCTCCTATTGGGAAGAGAAAGTCTACCGAGTAGTACGACAGAAGGGAGAGAACATTCCCCGCCCGTATATGAAGTCGTTCCTGAGAGCGGCGAGGGGAAAGCAAGAATACTCCATCGAAACATGTTGTTTTCGTGCACCTTTCTTCCAGTGGAAAAACCAGTCCTGAAATCTGTTCCGTCCAAAAGAAAGAGGAAGACTAGTGGAAATGTATCTAAACCAGATACGCCCAATGCTCCAGCAGATAGTGAAGACGAGAATGAAATCCCTTCATTCGTTCCTGACCAGATTATAGACAACACATCTACAGAAGCATGTCATCAAAGGTCAGACGAACTTCAGTCGCAGGAAATGTTGACAACAGAACCAGACCAAACACAAGTGGAAGTAGAGGACCATGGTACAACGAGTGGTACGACAGAATCGGAATCCTCCCACGAAATATCATCCGGTACATCTGACCAAACACACACGCAAGCAGAGGAAGATGCAAACACACAAACGAATTTACACCGAGTTCGACGACAACCGACCAGGCTGACATACGACAACCTTGGTCAACCTGCGGGGTGTTCAGCAAGAGTCAGTGCGCTCTACACACATGGACAACCACCACCAATCCCGTTGTTTCAAGTTTACTGGATATGGCTCGGATTTGGACCAATGATTCCATATTGGAATCCTTATTGGTAACTTTTTGTTAAATTGAAAAAACCAACCAAAACAAACAGTCTCAAAAAAAACCCATTTAACTTTTAAAAAAATCCTTTAACTATTTGCCATCGCAAAAAACAAAACAAACTATTACACATTCAAGAAATTAAGAAACACTACTTAAGTAGAAAACCGAGGAGATTCCTTGACCAACGAAAGTAACGAACTAGATTGTGAAGCTGCAGTAGATAATCGAGCGATTTAAGTCAGCATATCTTAGGCAACTTGTGTACCTTGCGCAACCCACAAACAACCAGAACAGAAATGCGAACAGTGAACGGACTATAGTGAAACGTTGGACTATATAGTGTCGGGGACGACACATATTGTAGGAGGGTCGTATAGTAATAGTAATAAACTTTATTTAGTGAAGGTATAAACATCTTTTACACAAGTGTATTCCGCCAGATGGCCTTCGATTAGTAGGTGTAGATTAGTATCAATTAATTAGTGTGTTATACAATTACAGGTTAGTTTATATTTACAAGATGTGCATGCAAATTCTTCTAAGTGAAGCACATTATTATTTTGTTTTAAAAAATACTTTTTTGATTCTTTTTTAAATGTAGATATGGTGGTGTTTTCAGTGTCTTTTAAGTAATCTGGCAGAGAGTTAAACAACATAGCTCCACTGTACGAGATTTTTGTTTTTCCAATCTCAGTTGAGACTTTAGGGATTTTCAGATCTGTTAATGATGCTCTTGTGTTTACGTTATGTGTTTCGTTAACGAGTTGGAATAAGTCGTACAAGTTCGATGGAGCTTTGTTCTTTAGTGCACTGAACACCAAAATTAGTTTTCTTAATTTAATGAAATTGTGTATCGGGATCCAATTTAATGTTTTAAAAAGTTCGACAGACGAAACATCAGTTGTTGCTTCCAGTATAATGCGTGCCGACCTTTTCTGTAATTTTAAGAGCTCGTGCAGCCTTTCATTTGACGCACATCCCCAAACCGTGCAGCAATATAGTAGGTGTGGGAAGATTAACGACTCATAAAACAATATACGAGAGTGATGAGGTAAATTTTTCCGTATCCGTTTAAGTAGAAAAAGTCGTTTATTTATAATTTGAGATATATTTGCTATCTGTTCGTCCCATTGAAGTACACTATCAAAGTGCACTCCAAGCAGTTTAAATGTTTTTACTTCGTCAATTACTTCGTTGTTTATTTTAACAAAAATGTTTCCACAGGTGTCGGATTTACGTTTAGAAAGAATTTTCATGCTTTTGCTTTTTTTTGCAATTTAAGGACATGAGATTTGCATTTATCCAGTTCGATACTTGATTTAGGTCATTTGTTAATTTCAGGTTTAGATCTGCTATTGATAGACTGGAAGCTAGCAATGATGTGTCGTCAGCGAAGATAGACGGTGTTGTATTATTTTGAAAAAGTGGAAGATCATTAATAAATATAATAAATAGGAGCGGTCCTAAGATTGACCCTTGAGGGACACCACAGCTGACCGGTAATGCATCAGAGAAAGACGTTTTGAATTTTACTTTTTGAGTTCGGTTTGAAAGATACGAGTTAAGCCAGTTTATTGTCGCTGGATTAAAATTATATAATTCGAGTTTTTTTAGTAGTATTTTGTGGTCTAGTATATCAAACGCTTTGGAGAAATCAAGTAAAGTTAGGCCATTGATTTCTCCCTTCTCAATTGAATTCAGTAGAGACTCGTACAGACACAGCAGCAAGGTTTCACAGGAGTGGTTTGTTCTGAAACCATGTTGGATATTTAGATTATAAAGCGTGTCAACACGCGGGTCACTGTTCACATGTAGCGTGCGTGACATAGTGACGTAAACATTGTACGGAAAAGTACTGACAGCGGTGTCGCTAGGCAACAAAAAAATAAGCGAGGCTGAAGTCGAAGGATATCTGAAAAATAAAGAGTTTGTTCGTTATGTGTGTGGTTTTATTGTTCTTTTAAACAACATACCGTGAGGGTAACACAAGCGCATGCACTTTTATCTCTAATTCATTTCAACCAACCTAAGAATACCATCTAAATAGCCTTGAACCTTGGCAGGAAATAGAAAAAAATCCTTGTTGATGCTGACGAGATAAACATAATTGCAAACATAATTTATTATCATTGAATTAAGAACGTTTTAGACTTATAGTAGTAGCAGTTCTCGCATCTGCAATCTACTGTAGTTAAGTAGCTAACCCAATAGTACCTGTAAATCCTAAAACCACATATAAATATTCTACATACTGTATTGACGTGTTAATAGAGTGGGCAATCTTGGGTGGAGTGGGCAATCTTGGGTACAGTGGGCAAACTCGGTGGAGTGGGTAAACTTTGGTGGAGTGGGAAATCTTGGGTACATTGGGCAAACTCAGGTACAGTGGGCCAACTTGAGTGGAGTGGGCCAACTCGGGTGGAGTGGGCCAACTCGGGTGGAGTGGGCCAACTCAGGTGGAGTGGATAAACTTGGGTGGAGGGTGGAGTGGGCAATCTTGGGTGGAATGGGCAATCTTGGGTGGAGTTGACAACTTCGGGTAGAGTAGGCAACCTTGGGTGGAGTGCACAAATTTTATTGGGTGGAGTGGGAAAACTTGGGTGAAGTGGGTAATCTTGGGTACAGTCGGCAACCTCTGGTGGAGTGCGTAAACTTGGGTGGCGTGGGAAAACTTAGGTGGAGATGGCAATCTTGGGTGGAGTTGGCAAGGGGGGGGGGGGGTCACATTGGCTACAGACTGCACAGTGTTGCCTGTGGAGTAGGCTAAAGGTTTTTGTCCCATTTGAGGCAGCACTTCACTTGCGATAGTAACTTCTATTTAAGTTTTATAGTTTTATCTTCTTTCTACTTCCTCGAACTACGGTAATAATCAAAGAAAATTTGAATTGAGAGTTTTTCTTGTCTATTATTTGGCTGTATTTCACTTAGTTGTATTTTTATGCATAACGTCACCAATGACGTCATAGATACGTAACATTTGGGGTGACACCAATAAAAATTAAAATATTTTTGAATGTTCTATTAGCATACCAAGCTTCACTTCGATAGCATAAATACTCTCTGAGATATTAACCGCGGGCACTAAGATTAATATCACCAAAACAGAAGTTCTGTATCAACCAGCACCGGATGCCAGTGCGAGTGAAGATCCAATAATCAGGATAGATGGTACTCCATTGAATGTGGTGTAGAACTTCACGACAACTGGGTAGACATAGAGGTCCACAACCGTATCCGGAGCGCATGCACTTCCTTTGGAAAACTAGAGGAACGTCTCTGGTCCCAATCAGGAATCCGTACCGCAACCAAATGCAAGGTTTATCGAGCAGTCGTCCTACCTGTGCTTCTCTACTCCGATGAAACGTACACACTTTATCGCAGCCACAACAAGAAACTGAACTCCGCACAGATGAGACACCTGAGGAGAATACTGGGAAGAAAATGGCAGGACCACATCACAAACGTGGAAGTACTCAGAAGGGCCAGCATGGTGAGTGTCGAAGCTCTCTTAGCAACACATCAACTCAGCTGGGCTGGTCATGTCATTCGTATGTAACAGGATCGAATACCACGCATCCTGTTGTACGGAGAACTTGCTGATGGAACCAGACTCAGAGGAGGCCAGAAGCTTCGCTTCAAAGATGTCATGAAAAGACATATGAATGATGCTGGGATTGATGTGAGCAAATGGGAAGAAACTGTTCAAACTCGACAAGAGTGGAAGAAGGTTATCGGGGCTGGCATGGAAAACATCGAAAAAAGAAGAGCTGGTGACGCAGCACGAAGGCACTTCATCAGAAACAATCCAGGAAATCCAGATCATTCCTGTGATCAGTGAAGCCGTTCGTTTCATAGTGCAAGGGGCTTATTACTACATTGGAGACTCAAACACCTCATCTAGTCATCATCGGTAATCGATCCCTGCATTGGGAGTATTGCATGAATTACCCCGTCAAGTAGCAATTAATTAATATAGAGTGCTGATGAGTGAGAAATGCGAACGCGTTTTCGGAGAATTTAGGATTTTTATCTAACAGATTTACAACGGGAAGCTCTAGAGCAATTGGTTAACGCCCCAAGATGATTTCATCATTCGGCCACAGGATTGGAAAATTAAAGTTACTTTGAAATTCATTTTTGAAACGTCGCAGACACGGTCTATGGCTGACGCGTCTATAGCTGTCTCTTCCGAGGATGGTAAGTACACCGGTACTCGGGACTGAACGGCTGGAAATCATACGTAGCAAACGTCTATGTTTACGGTCTTTACGTTACGCGTCAGTCTAATATTTACTATCCGTGTACCGTGTCACCGAAGTCAAGGTGAATCATTGGATCAGCATAGAGTTGGAAATGTTTGAATTCACAACCTTTCAGTATATTTTTGTATAAATAAAGAAAGCGCAGCCTTGCGGGAAAGCACTCCGAAATATATATTAATGAGCCTAATATTATATATATATATATATATATATATATATATATATATATATATATATATATATATATATATATATATATATATATCGGAAGAACGAGTCTTTGCTCAAACGTTTCAAACTAGGTCACTTTTTCGCGACAGCTGAGCACGATACTGGCTACCTTAAGTACATTTCGGCTTATACAAATAGACAATATATAGATTGTGTTCTTTTTCTATTCTGGCTACTCAACCTTTTGGCCACGGTTTTAAATTTATCTATGCATTATATCATTATTTAGTGCTGCTGTCGAAACTGCCTAACTATATTGTCAATGATTGATATCTTGCATGGTATTTTTAGAGCATTAAATTAAATTAAATGTAAATTGCAGTTTTCGGTTAATAACAATTTTTTGTTTCTTTAAAACGTTAAAACCTTAAGACGAGGATCTAAACGGGCAACCTTCTGCACTACTATAGTAATATATTTTATCCATTAAACTAATAATATACAGGACTGACTGCATACCAAAAAGCAAGCTACAATCATCGATGGTACTGGTTCGTGCGTGCGACATCAAAGACAACAAGAAGAACCGATTAAGTGTTTCCTGTCCGTATGCAATGGTGCTCAACATTTTATTCATGAGAACTCCAGACGATTTTATATCTGAGGATTGCCGTGTAAGGAAATGAGTGAATTTATAGGCCCTGTTTACATGAAGCGGATTACGTGTTCGAGTCAGATCTCGCATGTTGTTTCTCCTAGTTGTGTTTACATGGAGAAGGTTGAAAGTTTTCGATCTGATCGAAACGGATGCCTGAAGTCAATCCACGAAGTTAAGTGGATAGACTTGAGATTGAAGCAAGGATAAACACGGTTTGACTTGAAAATGACTTGATACGCATGAGTGAAGTTATAGTGCGTGTCGTGCTAAATGCAGAAATTTAGGGAAGCAGAGAAAACAGTGTTCCAAAACCGAAAACAACGTTCTAAGCAGATCGGATTCTCCATGTAAACTCATGTGCCCAGATTGACTTCACTCGCGTTTTTCGATCCGATTGGACTGTATATATATATATATATATATATATATATATATATATATATATATATATATATATATATATATATATATATATATATATATTATTTAAAAAATGAACGTTGCCACTCCGAGTTTCACGCGTTAAGCGATCATCAGGCAACTGAAAAAGTTTCACTATAACTTCTGTTTATATATCTATCTTGCTCTACCTTCAAAAGTATGGAGCACTCTGTCGTCTACTGTAAACGACTACTTTAACTACTATTATATATATATATATATATATATATATATATATATATATATATATATATATATACACGCGGGGACAGACTAACACACAAACTTTTAAGAAAAGAGTAAGAAAACCCTAACCTGTGTAAAAGTCGATTGACTAATAATTTCGAAATATTCCACAGATATATGTCCCATTCATAACCGATCACTGAGTGGGTTGGTATATATGTATTGAAAACTAAAACAAAAATAGATTTTTATTTCAGTTTTAAATTGTGGTAATTAACAGTAAAGAGCCACAATTATTAGCATAATACATGAAGGAATGGCATGTTCTCCAGCAGTTGGCCAAAAATATCAGTAGCCAGTAAAAAAATCTATAGCTAAACGTTTACTAGAGACTCCAATGAGTGTCTATAGATAAAAACAAGTGCGGCTAAACCGACCAAAATATCTTTCTAACCACTCCAGTCTGACTTGTAGGCCTTTAATACGATGACAAGTATTGTGCTCAACTGTGACGCGGCGTTAAAGTGCTTATGAAACGAAAATTAAGTTCGTCTTATTTGACAAGACGCTTAAAATTACAGAGTAACATGTACATGTTTTGCAGTTTTTCGTTTTTTGGCTTTATTTTTGAGACATTTCAGGTTGTTTGATATGTAACGTAAACATTTTAGCGTATACATTTGCATAGTGTCCTATCGAAGAAGGTTATATATATCTGCTATTATCAAATATAATCACTTGAAAATTTACATGTTTAGTGTTGTGGGAAAAGCCCTCCCACATGCTTCCTTCAAGTTAATTAATTTGCAGTTAAATTTGAATTTGAAGAGGAGCACAAGCGCGTCTAAACCGATCAAAATGATCAAACCGTCTGGCCGAGCCTTTATAGTTCCATAAGCATGCAGTGTATCGTGCTCAACTGCATTGAAATAGAGACGGTGATCAGTTTGAAACATTTGATCAAAGACTTGCGTAGGCTAATACACAAACTTTACGAATGACGTATAGAGAAGCTAAACCCGTGTGAAGCTCGATTAATAATTTCCAGGCATATTCTACAAAAAAATCCTACTATACTCATAATGCCATAAAGACCATGCCGGTACAATTTGAAAACGGAACAAAATCATGCCGGTATGCAAATACAGTAACATTTAACAGTAACATATAACATTTCATGTTATTTTTGTGCCGGTGTAACAGGACCAGATGCCCCCCCCCCCCCCCCCCCTTCATAATGCCCCCGGGGCATCTTGTCCTAGTACCAGATGCCTCCCCGGGCATCTGGTGCTAGGACCAGTTGCCCCCCTTCAGGACCAGATGCCCCCCTTGTGAAATCCTTTAACATACTTCTTAAACCAAGTTCGAAATGTACTGAAACTTGTTTTGAAACTAACAATAAAACTCTTAGATGGTTAAATGATTTCGCAGGCGTTCGATAGACGTTGAAATGTCTTCCAAAGTGCCATCAGGAAATGTTAATCGTGGTCGGCAATGATTAATGTATTTGTTTTTCTAGTTTTGAAACAGTGCTTCGGAGAAAAACCTGTGCCAAAATAGTGCCTTTTTCAGAGAATGCCAGACCCGAAAACCGAGGTCTATTTCAACTCTTCGAAGCATCAGCTCAATGATGTTACAATCAATAAAAAACAAAACTTGAACATCTATTTAATAAATTGGAAATTCGGCATGACCAATGACCGTGACCACTGACAAAATTGAAATTCTAATGCACTTCCGCGTGCTGGCTTTCGGACTTTCTCTTTAAATTTAATTATTTTGACACCATAACTATCGAATAACGTGGAATAGACTATACTTATGAGACTATTCCACGTTATTTGATAGTTATAGTGTCAAAATGAAAGAGAAAGTCAGAAAGTCAGCACGCGGAAGTGCATTAGAATTTCAATTTTGTCAGTGGTCATGATAATGGTCATGCCGAATTTCCAATTTATTAAATAGATGTTCAAGTTTCGTTTTTTATTCATTGTAACAACGTTGAGCTGATGTTTCAAAGCGTTGAAATAGACCTCGGTTTTCGGGTCTGGCAAACTCTGAAAAAGGCACTATCAGCACGGGTTTTTCTCCGAAGCAATGTTTCAAAATAGAAAAACTACCATTAATCATTGCCGACCGCGATTAACATTTCAATGGCGCTTTGGGAGACATTTCAACGTCTATCGAACGCTTGCGAACTCATTTAACCATCTAAAAGTTTTATTGTTAGTTTCGAAACAAGTTTCAGTGCATTTCGAACTTGGTTTAAGAAGTATTTTAAAGGATTTGACAAGGGGGGCATCTGGTCCTGAAGGGAGGCAACTGGTCCTAGCACCAGATGCCCGGGGAGGCATCTGGTCCTAGTACCAGATGCCCCGGGGGGCATTCTGAAGGGGGGGCATCTGGTCCTGTTACACCGGTATCGTGTAAACGCAAGGCCTAAACGGCATGATTTTGTTTTTTTCATCCTCATGGGAATAAAAAACAATGTGAATCCGAATACTTTTGCTCTAGTGTAAACGGGGTCTTAGTGTACTAGCTGGCATACATTGAAAATTGAAACTAAAGAATAACGAAGCCAGTTTGGCGCGCGGCAGCGTTATTTTTAATGTTATAATTATTAAAACAGTGGTTGGAGCAATTCCATGTTCCCATGGTGTTAGCCAGAAATATGCGTAGCAAGTATAAAACTATATATAGCTATAATTAAAGACTAACTAACGACTTTAATGAATTTCCAAAGAAGTTCTTACGAGACATGTACTTAGCCTTAAATAAGTGGTCTATTTTTGCTTGGCTCATCAGTTTTCAAATCTTTTACTTTAGGTTCAAAGTCCAATTGATATGTAATAATAATAATAATACAATTTATATAGCGCTATTTCCAAAAGCTCAATAGCGCTTTACAAGTTTAAAAAGAAATTTACAATCATGTATCATATATCATATCACTAAAATTTACTGATATTTACATACAACTACTATATTATATATTGATAGTATTTTGACTAATTTCAGCTATAAAAACCTAATGTCAGTTAAAAACTTCATTAAATAATAATGTCTTCAGTCTCGCTTTAAACCCGTCTAATGACGAGCTATGTTTTATGTCTTCTGGGAGAGCATTCCATAATCTAGGGGCAGCAAATTGAAAGGATCTTTCACCGTAACTTTTGAGGTTCGCTTTAGGTGTTTTTAGAAGGAATTTGGATGCTGATCTGAGTTGTCTACCTGGATTATAACGACAGAAGAGGTCACATAAATACGCGGGTGCCATTCCATTTAGCGATTTGTAAGTCAATAGGAGTATTTTATAGGTAATGCGCTGTTTTACTGGTAACCAGTGTAGATATCTGAGTATTGGTGTTATATGTTCGTATTTCCGGGTTCGAGTTACCAGACGCGCAGCTGAGTTTTGCACGCGTTGTAATCTATCTATGAGATACTGTGGTAAACCATACAAAAGAGAATTACAATAATCAAGTTTGCATGTAATAAATGCATGGATAAGTGTCTCAGTATCATCTTGTGTTAGGCAGTCTCTTATCATAGCTATATTATGGATGTGATAGAAAGCTGATTTGCAAACATTTTTTACATGTTGTTCCAAGTTCATTTTTTCATCAAATGTTACTCCAAGATTTCTAACCGTGTGCGAGGCTTCAATGCGTTCTCCAGCCACAGTAATATCTTTTACATAAGGAGGTAAGCGATATTGTGATCCTATTACAAGAAGTTCTGTCTTATCTTTATTTAGTTTCAGCATGTTGGAAACTATCCATGCATCAATATCTTTAATACAGGCTTCTATGCAAGATATCGACACCAACTGATTCATCGGCTTGAAAGTCATATATAGCTGGGAATCATCAGCGTAAAAATGATAGGATAAGCCATGACATCGGACGATGTCCCCAAGTGGTGATGTGTATAATAGGTACAAAATTGGTCCCAATACCGATCCTTGGGGTACCCCACATAGGACCTCTCTGCTTGACGATGTGCCACCATTAACACTAACAGCTTGTTTACGATCTGCCAAGTAAGACTGTAACCAACGCAAGACCTTTCCCTTAATGCCAAAGCGACTGGAAAGCCTGGACAACAGTATTTTATGATCAATTACATCAAAAGCCGCAGATAGATCAAGTAATACCAGGATAACTTGCTGCTTGTTGTCAACGGCGGTAACAATATCATTATGTACTTTCACAAGCGCAGTTTCTGTGCTGTGAAAGCTTTTGTAAGCAGATTGGAATCTTTCTTCTAGATCATTTTCTTGCAGATGATGTACTAATTGATGTGCTGCGTGTCTTATCTGCTTTTAGCATGAGTTTAGTAGCTGTCTTCGTTTTAATTGTTTAAAAACACTGTATGTGAGCACGCGTCACAATTCTAACTCTTTTTTTCTAAAAGCTTAATTCTTTTTCAACATCACTTCTGTTAAGGACACAACAACTTCGACAGCACAAAAGTTCATTGAAATGATCGATATATTCACTCATTTTGCGCAAGTACCCCCATGCAAGTAGATAGTCAATAAGTTTGTACGTCTTATTTGAAAGAAGACTGTACTTAAAATGACAAAAAATATAACATTTTTTTCAATTTTTCGTTTCCATGCTTCGTGTTGGTAATATTTGAGAATATTTCAATTTGTTTATAATATGTAAATGTCACATGTTGCGTTTATTAGTCCAGCGTCAAACACGGGTTAAAGTCCACTTACTTCATTTCGTAAAGTTTGTGTATTGGCGTACGTATATATGCGACCAAAGAAACACTTTTATATATATATATAAAGAAACACATTTATATATATATATATATATATTGGGAAAACAGATCGTTCATCAGACGTTTCAAACTAGACGACTATATTTTACTACAGTTGAACACGATACTGGTCAGTCGGGCTATAATGGCTCAGTCAGATTAGTTATGTCATTTAGTCTAGAAATTTATCGGTGTTGCTGGTACTCGTATTATTGGTTAATTCGTGCAGAACATTACATTATCTGGATGTTATTGTCTTATAATTATAGCCAGTGAGAATAATACTGGCGCCAAACTGGCTACCTTATTTACTGTTAACCACGATTATATTAAAAACCAATCTAGAATCTATTTTTGTTTAAATCGCTACAGTTGAGCAGGATACTGGTTGTAGCCATATATCGAACTATAAAAATTTTTCATATTTTTATGCACAACATTTTTCCTGCAATATCTAGCTCTATTTCATTAAATAGAAATCATTTCCAATTCTCTATAGCGATATGAAAATAACAAAATGAAATACTTTATTGGAAGAAGTCACATGTCCTTTCAACTTTTAACTATAATAGAATAATCTTCACCCTTTCACATCGAAGGACGCGTATAATACGTCGTCTTTAGTATTTTACTCTTGCAATAATGTCAGACAATTTTACTTTTTAACAAAGAATCTCCTCGAGGTGAAATGGTTAATGCACTCAATTATTGATCTTATCTACAAGCCACGCAACCTACTTTTCCTATAGCTGTGTTCACAGAAAAACTAGATTATTATCTGTATACCAAAATTTAAAATAATGAACATTTTTGAACATTCAGCAATTAAAAAGACAATGCAATTAACGTTTAGGCTAACAGATCTGCGGACTGTACCTTTCAAAATCTTATTCATCTTCAACCTGTGGCGACTGGGGGCTCTCACCTTGACAGTACTGAAAATCGTCTGGCGTTAGCCAGAGTAAAATACTAAAGTCTGCATCCGTCCAAGACAACGTATTTAGTCATAAAGGTGGAAAAAATTACATTAAACCATTGACTATGCCACTAGACTCGGTGACGTTCTAAAATTAGGTATAACTTCAAAGTGACGCATAACGGAAACCATGACACCTTACATTGTTCTTTGTTGCCTTAACTCTTTAGCTGCTAAATTTGACATTTGTTGTATTTTACTCTGGCTAATGCCAGACGATTTTCCTCGTCATTGTGAAAAATCTGCCAGTGAAAGAGTTTACACTGGCTAACGCCAGACGATTTTATTCGTCAATTAATGGGAGATATCTGACAGTAAAAAAAGTTAAGGAAGACATTATTATTTTATAAACTGATGACATTTTCCGTACAAAAATGACACAGAAGTGAACAAATCAAGCAATTATTTGCAACGGAGAGCTAGCTGATCGACTACACCCTTGTCTGACTGTATATGAATATAGGTAAACACTGTGTGCAGCATTGGTCTGAGTTAAGTTAGACTAAATATTTAGCATACCCTAGAAGAGCTGCTCCTGTGACCTTGCGGTGAACGGCTCAACCGACTTTCCGCAAATTTGTCTGCCGTATGTGAGAAAAAGAAAATTTTGTATGTCGCGATAATTGCACGAGTTATCAACGAAGATTAAGGTCCGTTGGAAAGATAATTCAAAGCTTCGAACTGTGCGCTCGTGGAAGATTTATGGACGTGCAACGATTTTGAGCGGATATATTTCAGTTTGTGCTCAAAGCACGGTCGAGAAATGATCAGAGAGTGGGAAACCTTCATATTGTTTTAGTAAGGGGGTGGGGGCAGTGCGGTTGACGAAGATCAACGAAAGAAAACATGAAACAAACATACAGACCACTTTCATAATAGCGACTAATTTGAATATTCTTTTATGTGCATCTTAACAAGCCTTTCTGGCCTCGTTTGTGTGTCTGCAATTCAAAAGAATCTTTGCTTCATAAAGGCAGTTTTCCACTAGGCGACATTTGTCGACCGACTCGACATTTTTCTTTTGTCTTGGCTAATTAGTTCCACTGGAGAGCTTGCGAGACAAAAGAAAATGTCGCTTCGCGCGACATTTTTCGCCTGGGAAAACCGCCTTCACGAGGCCAGAAAGGCTCATTTAGATGCACATAAAAGAATATTTAAAGCGAGGGCCTTTATGAAAGTGGTCTATTGGCAAGCCAAGAAGAATTTATTCACAAATTGTTCATACTAACGACAAATTAACACAAATCTCTTCGTTTGCTTGTTTGCGTGTCTATATGAAGTCATATATTTTCAAATATATATTGTGTTAAAATGGTTGTCACACCACACCTAGAGATTTGGCCGTGTGGAATAAAGTGCCTATTTCACCTTTGGGTATATTTTTCATATTCGTAATCTTTTGGTTTTTCTGAGCAAAATGACAATGTATCTTGACTTTCCAAAATTTTATCTTTATGGAATTTTTCGCTGGGAATATATTTGGTAACTACTACAGGAAATCAAGTCGAGAAAGAAATAAGGTTTTGGAAAGAATTACTTAATAATTCTCTTTGTTGTTGCGTAAAGTACAAGAACAGAAATAACGAGAAAAAAGTGTAATTCAAACTTTTTTTCTCTCTAAAAGCTCATTTCTTTTCAACGTCATCACCTCGTTGTAATTTTCCTCAAGAGAACATAAAGATTATACGAATATGTAAATATAGCTCCAGGTGAAATAGGCACTTTAAATTAAGTTTAACGTAATTATAATAGATAAATGTAATTCTTCATATACGTCAAACGGTATTTTATGCTGGGAAATTGTGGTACTCTAAAGTGCCTATATGACACGACAATCAAGTTTGTCCTTTCTGAAAGAACATCCAAGTTGACATATTTCAGTATGTTTAATATGTGAATGTCAGATATTATTTATTAATCGAGCAACGTCAAACACGGGTTAAGGTTCCCTTACTCCTTTCGTAAAGTTTGTGTACTGATTGATTGATTGATTGATTGATTGATTGATGTTTAATGAAAACTACTTGCAGCCGTGGAGGCTGAATTACGTAGATCTTACAAGGGTATGAACTATAAGGGTAAAAACTTAAGTAGTTACAAATTGAATATATACATATTACTAAAAAAATTATATTTACAAAATGCTGACTCGATTAATACAGCGTGACATGGATGGTATAAAGGTGTTCATGAAGCGATTAGTGAACGCAATTGGAAGTTCATATGTGCGCTTGTGTCTAAGATTGTATTTAGCTTGATTGATGTTTAGGAGGTAGTAACGTGCGAAGTTTATGGTTATTGTCTGATGTTACTTTACTAAACAGGTTTTTACATAGCTCTTCTCTTCGCTCGAAGAGGGGAGATAGTCCAGATTGCTGAAGGCTTACTGAGTAGGGCTGTCCTCGGAAGATTATTGCCAATGACCGTTTTTGAACACGCTCAATATCATCAGACAAGTATTTGGGTAAAGAGTGGTGAAAAACTTGTGATGCGTATTCGAGTGTGGGTCTGATACAAGTGCAATAAAAGTTCACAATGTCCTTTTCGGAAATTTTTGCACGTTTCAGTTGCACCAGACAATATAGTCGTTTGTTGGCTTTCTTAATGATGTGGTTGACGTGGTGGTTCCATTGCAGGGAGTTGGATATGATAAGACCCAGGATTTTTGCGTGGTCGACAACTTCCAATGGCACATTGTCAATGTTAATTGGGTCGAAGTCCTGTTTGTCCCGTTTGAAGTCGATCCTCAGTTCCTTGCTTTTTTCTGGGTTTAATTGCAATTTATTCTCCACGGACCAGTTTTCTACTGAAGTAGCAGCAGATTGAATGAGGCTGCAGTGGTTTTTCGAAACAACTTCTGAAATTGTGGTGTCGTCAACAAATTTCCACGTGCTAGTTTCGTTCTCAGCTAGGTCATTCACCATCAATAGGAACAGCCAAGGGCCGAGTTTGGTACCTTGGGGTACACCAGATGGAATGTGTTTCCACGACGAATGCGCGTCAGCCAGCTTGACTCTTTGATACCTATTTGACAGGAAGTCCGCAATCCAAGAGTTTACTTTCCGAGGTATTGACAGGCATTGGAGTTTTCTGATTAAAATATTGTGGTCGATTAGATCGAACGCCTTCTTGTAGTCAAATAGGGCTACCCTTACCGCGTCACTTGATTTATCAGTGGCTTGGGACCATTGGTGGACCATTGAAATCAAGGCGTCTACTGATGAGGACTTTGGGATAGCACCATACTGGTTGGAATCTATGATCTTTAAGACGGCTGGTGCTACATATTTCTCAATTACAAATTCTTCTGCAATTTTGGAAATAGCGGGAGTTAGGGAAATAGGTCGCAAGTGTTTATTTACATCAGTGACAGGCTTCAGTTTAGGAATTGGGGTTATGTCAGCATGTTTCCAAATTGGTGGTAATTTCTGCTCGTCAAAGGAAGTGTTAAGAATAATGCAGACTGGTTTGGAAAGTATTTCAGCAAACGTTTTGAACAGCCAATTAGAGATTCCATCAGGTCCGCATGCTTTTCGTGGATTCAGCTTCCTTAGAATGTTGTAAGTACAGTATTCTGTTAGTTCGAATGTTTCTAAATCTGGACCAAATTGATCGTTATTAAATGGGTTGTAAGATAGTGGTTGGTAGTTTTGCATGGGTTTTAAGAACGCTCCATTTATTTTGTTTGCAATTTCTTCAAGGTTTGCCTCGCCAGCTACTTGGTCAAATTTTAGTTGTGAGTAAACACTTCTAGGATCTGTGCCGGGTTGCATACCAGATATTTTTTTGAGCTCGTGCCACCAAGCAGATGGTTTGGTGTTTTTTAGTTGGCTGACTTTCGAGGAAAAATAATGGCTTCGTAATCTTTTCCTCTCTCTGTTTACTAGATTCCGGTAGTAACGGTAGACTGCCATGTTTTTTTTGGCGAAAGCCTGTTGTCGGCGCTTAATGAGGTTGATGAACTCTGGCGTTATCCATGGAGGGTTATTACTATGCATTTGGGATTTCTTGAGTGGCATTATTGTATCCAACCCAGTGTTGACGAGGTCTTCGAATAGTTGTTGTTTTGCTTCGCAAGACGTTAGGTGGTTGAGGATATCCCAATCTAACGAGCTAAGGTATCTTCCTAGTTCTTGAATTCGGGTTTCTCTCATATCTCGTTTCCAAATAACGTTTTTTTTTGGTGCAGTTAGTGGTCTGTCTTTTGGGCGTAATAATAACACGTTGTGGTCTGACAATCCAAAGGGAGGGAATGACAAGAGAGAGTTTTTGTCGTAGAATCTGTGTAGATTGGTAAGAATTAAGTCGAGAGTATGGTTGCCTCTTGTGTGAAGATTGACTAGTTGTTTCATTCGGAATTGGTGGGACAGACGCCTGACTTGGAGGCGGTTAAAGTCACCAGCTAAAACTATTCCACATTCAGGATAATGTCCTTCTAGGTCAGTTAGAGACTTTGCGAGATATTCTAAGATGATGTCATCGTTAGCACTTGGAGGATGGTATAATGTGCCGGTAATTATACATGGAATACCTCGAGGAAGTCTAGGTGGTCTAGTTTTAACCCAAACAAACAAACAAACTCCTAATATTATATACCAAAGTGGGTCTGGAACTGGACTACAAGAGAGTTTGAAATCAAAGCAATATAGATTAAACCGCATGTCTTGTTAAATTGAAAGATATAAAGCAGCATTTGCTAGACTGTTAATAAAAGTTTCAAATCTTGAAATGCCTTACGAGAAGTATGTGTGAACATGAATATTGTCGATAAGTTTATCTTATTTGAAAGAACACTTAAAATGATTGAAAGTAACATTTTTCAGTTTTTTGTTTCATGCATGCTTCGTGTTGGGAAAATTTCAGAGTTTGTTTAATATGTAAATGTCATATGTTCTGTTTCCCCTTACTTCTTTCGTAAGGTTTGTGTATTGGCCTAGGCATGCGACCAAAGAAACCCTTCAATATTGTATACTCAGTGATATTTCGCCGGGAAAACAGATCATTGATTAAACGTTGCAAACTAGATCACTATTTTACTACGATTGAGCACGATACTGGACTATAATAGCTCAGTCAGATTAGTTATGGCGTTTAGTATAGAAATTTCTCGCAGTTGCTGGTGGGTCTTTAATTATTGTTTTTTTACTTGGTATTCGTATTTTTGCTTAACTCATTTAAACTTTAATCACGACAAATTCCGAAAAACAACCCTTTCCTTTTATATTTCAACCAGTTCCTTTTTATTTATTTTTTCCCAAGCAACCGATCCTTGTACCTAGATTGCCATTAAGAATATTTACTAGTTTATTTCGTGTAATGTGCATAACTGTTGATAGCTTTGAGTATCTTATATATAGGATTAGATATCATGCCATTGTGCACGCGCGGGCGGAGGGTCCCAATGGAAAATTTTAAAAAATCAAAAAAATATTCGCGTTTTATTATATTGCTTTAATTTTTTCAATTTGAATTTTCGAAATGGTGCTTTTAATTTTACTTCCCCTAAAGTTTGGTGCTAAAGTCCTTTATTGTTTAAATATTTAACATTTTGTTATAGATTTTAATAATATTTTTAATAATAATTAGCATAAATTAGCAGAATTTGCAAAATGGGTTGTCTGACAAGACCCAAAAACACAAAATTTGAATAGCAGAGGTAAAACGATTCAAATGATATATTGTGGTATTATTTTTGTGTTATTATGCCATTAATTCACAAATTGCCATGATCACCAAATTGACTGGTTTTCGGGCCAGACAACTATGAGTTTTAATTAATTAAGCGACATCCATTAATTAAAGCACTGAAAAACATTTTTAAATATATATACAGAATAACACTCTAACATTTTCTATTTGTATTTAGTCTATATTTAGTTCTGTTTGTTTTCTGTAGTTTTATTTATTGACTATGAATTTTCAACCTCAGGCAGTCTCGTACCCAGACGCGTTCCATGGGAGCACCACACACGGTGGCTGAGTAACTCAAAAAGCGCCTGGGTATGAGGCTGAGTTGCAGGTTCGAAGCCTGTCTGGGGCTCAGAAATAATTTCTGAGTATGAAATTGAGCTTGACGAACGTCCATCAAAAGTCAGTTTATGATATTGTTGGATTTGTTAAAGTGGAACTACTGCATGCATGTAACAGTGTAACTTTTCTGTTTATTGTACTGGTCATGATGAGGTAGCTCATTAATGCGATATGCCATGTACTCATGTACTCATAATCATTCGTATAACATTGTACATGCCTTCTTTCTTTTCGACTGAGTGAGTGAGTGCCCTTTTTCGTCTCGGATGTGTTTTGTGTGTTCACAGACATAGTTATTGGGCAGTAATGTTGCTGGCAAGTATCTTGATATTATTATATACACTTACAATCGCACACGCCGTTCATGAAGTGAACTTGCAGGCGACACTTTCTAGGTAAACATGAAGCTGTGTACAGTAATAAGGCGAAGAGACTTGACATATTGAACGCTGTACATGTGTGGAAATAATACTTTTTTTCTTTGCTTTCCTGATGTCTGGTCATTCGTCTCGGATGTGTTCTGTGTGTTCACAGACATAGTTATTGGTCAGAAATATCGTTGGCAAGTATCTTGATATTATATACACTTACAATCGCATACGCCGTTAATAATAATTGTTTTGATATTTAATACCTGAAGAGACTCGACATATGAACGCTGTGTGCATGTGTGGAAATACTTTAGTAAGTACAGGCAATCGTGTTTTGTTATTGCAAATTGTGTTTTCTATCAGAGAATTGGATTGTGTTTTGCCTTTTGTCTGTGACCAATGTGTTTAATAAACTTTAGATTTTAGCACTACATAGCACTGTGATTTTGCAGTAACCCGAGTAAACGCCTGACCAGGCGTTTTGTTTAGTAAAATTTACCGAAAACCATCTTGGCAAATTATATCTGCTATCGAACAAAATTTTATATAAAAGTTGGCCGTGTTATACTAGCAAACAAGAATAAATCTCATAATTAAAAATCGGAATAGCTGACTTGAAGATGTATTATGGTCTTATGTTGTGGTATAATTCTGTTTTAATTTGTAAATTTCCAAAATACGTGATGACAACGCACTGAGGCGCACCATGGGGGTCATTTTATTGCATTGCTTCAATTTTTTCAATTTAAATTTGTGAAATGTTGATTTTCATTTTACATACACAAAGTTTGTAAATCATTTTTTTTTAATTATTTAACATTTTGTTATAGATTATAATAATATTTTTAATAATAACTAGCATAAATTAGAATAATTTGTAAAATGGGTTGCCTGACAAGACCCTAAAACCTAAAATTTGAATGCTAGAGGTAAAGGCAATTCAAATTATATATTGTAGTATTATCTTTGTGGTATAATGCCAAATTGGTGACGCTACCTGCTGCGACTGGCGTTTTATGCCGGACCTGAAAGGGTATTAAAACGTCTTGTGTCTGATGATTGCAAAAACTTGTGAAAGTGTGAAACTCTGACATTTCACAAGACATTTAAGTTCACATTTCTTTCTCCGTTTTTTTAAGTATTGATATCACTAACATTTGGAGTTATAAATTATAAGTACAAGAGGATGGACTGATAACTTCAATAAAGAAAGCAGATAATTCATAATTGTAACATAATAGCAGTCTATATAGTCATCGCTCATTATTTCTTTTTGCCTAAAGTACTAGCTATTGTTTATTTGCAAAATGATATTCGATATTGCCAAAGTTGAGATAGAATGTGTTTGATTTTCAACAATTTGAAAAAATTGTAAATCTTATTTATTACTAAAACCATAAATATTCTTGCTGCTTACCACATCTCTCAAACAATTCTACGAAAACTATAATTGTAACAAAAAGACATCAGGTTATTAAATATGTTTAAGAAGAAAACGCGCCATCCCACTAACCGGGCTAGCTCGCTAAAAAAAATAATAAAATCCTTGATTGCACGTGTGCCAATATTATGCAAAAATGTTTGTATAAAATATAAGAATAATGACGCAATCAAGCGTCTCTTCCACACGGAGAATCCTGCAGTCAGATTTCCATTAATTTATTTTCTAAATTTCAACCAAATTCAATCAAAATCAAATGGGTTGTTCTTTGGTCTATGGTAAATCTTTCCACAAACTTTGTGAGATATCCTGGCAACAAACAAACGAACGAACGAGCGAACGAACGACAAACAGACAGACGGACGCACGGACGGACGGACGGAGATATGGTATTATTAAAACAGAAGGGAAAGAACAAGTTGTCCTCTCGGTATAATCCTCAACCGGTACCGGTCATTCAGAAGAAGGGATCAATGGTAACCATCCAAAAACCTGACGGCTCAACAGTTACTAGAACTGACGTCACATGCCACGTGAGCGTGGATATATGAGTAAGGTATAAGTGAGTGTTGAATTAGTATTATTATTATTGTGAGTGAATAAAGAACGAGGTTTATATTTACTCTTGGTGTGAATTCTATCAGACAGACAGACAGACAGACAGACAGACAGACAGACAGACAGACAGACAGACAGACAGACAGACAGACAGACAGACAGACAGACAGACAGACAGACAGACAGACAGACAGACAGACAGACAGACAGGTAATGATAATAATAACCTCGTAATCTTGTCGCACAATTATCTCTGAACCACTTAGACCTTGCGTCGCATCACATAATCACCACTGTAACTGTAGTATTAAAAAGCTGTTAAACCGAAAGCTTTATTTTTAACGTATAAAGAAATTTAGTATCAACTGGAAATCTTTGTATTAATAACAATATTAAAACTTCACATTTGTATCATTACTTTTTTTAATTTTACACTTACCATGCAGTATTTCATTCTTAGCTTTTTACTCTTTAGTCCTTTTATTTCTTTGATTTCTTTTTTTAAGTTTGCTTCCCTTTCACTTATTTTCCTTATTTCTCTCTTTTTTGTTCTTTCATTCTTTTTCAACCAATTTCTTTTTTTTTTCTGCTGACCGAAACTTTTTCTGGGACTAAAGCGTTCCCCTATTGTCTACGATGTTGGCGTCGTCAAGAAAAACTTCGTGGCCTGTCCTTTCTGCGTGCTTTTTAAAGTGCTTATGTCACAAAAAAATTTTTTTAACTTTTGAGTAGAGGACAAAAAGTTAGTTAATAGGTTCTTTAACATTTTTCGGTTTTCTCTTTTCATTCGCGAGATATGCGGCTCTAAACAGCAATTTTCGTGAAAATGTCGCGTATCAACAAGAGTCTGGGACGAGCGTGGTGTGACGTAGCTTAAGGGACTCATTAATTTTAACAATAGCTTTTTAGTACTCCTTCACATGTGAATTCGAACCTCCGTCCCTTAACTCATTCCTGTCCGGGGGCTTCCCCAGAGGTGAATAAAATCGTCTGGCGTTAGCCAGAATAAAATACTAAAGACCAATTCGGACAAGAAAGAGTTAAAGGGATAGTTTATAACTCATTCCTGTCCGGGGGCTTCCCCAGAGGTGAATAAAATCGTCTGGCGTTAGCCAGAATAAAATACTAAAGACCAATTCGGACAAGAAAGAGTTAAAGGGATAGTTTATAACTCATTCCTGTCCGGGGGCTTCCCCAGAGGTGAATAAAATCGTCTGGCGTTATCCAGAATAAAATACTAAAGACCAATTCGGACAAGAAAGAGTTAAGCTACGTCACACGGCTGTCGCCCCAGACCCTTTTCCGTTCTTTTCTCGGGCGCGACAATTTTTTGCTAAAAGCCAATTTTTCAAGGTTTAGGGCCGCATATCTCGCGAATGAAAAGAGAAAACCGAAAAATGTTAAAGAACCTATTAACTAACTTTTTGTCCTCTACTCAAAGTCAAAAAAAATTTTGTGACATAAGCACTTTAATTGTTGACTCGATGTTTCGTCTTACTCCTGGTTTATCTTCGGCCCAACGCGAGTTCCAGGATCTCACGTTGGGCCGAACATAAATCAGGAGTAGCTACACAAGACGTTTCAAGTATATATTGTATCATAGTCAATCGAGATATGGTCTGGAAACTCTTCTAAAGTCTTCGGTCTATCTTTTTGTTCGCCTTGATGCATTTTTGTGTACGGTGCACGGTCACTGAACACATTGTATTTTAGTATAATGAACGAATTGTTCAATAGCAACGTTTCAGTTCAATCACTCAACCGTGCTATTTAAATATTAATAAACCTTAAACAAAGAATGTGCACGGTGTAAGGTGCGGTTCAACATAAAATCACAGCTCATTATAGGCGCTTTGAAGTTTGCCGAGTTTCCAGACCATATCTCGATTGACTATGATTGTATACTTTACTTTTTTAAAATGCCTATGAAATGAAAATTAAGTCTGTCTTATTTGAAAGAACACTTAAAATGATAGAGTAACATCTTTTGCAGTTTTTTGTTTTCTTGCTTCGTTTTTGAGATATTTCAGTTTGTTTGATATGCAAATTAAACATTTGTGCATAATGAGTTGTTTAAAAAAGTTATATATCTTTACCATTTATTTTCAAACCAAAATAATCCGAGCGAAGCATGCGCGTGTGTTTTGCCCAGAACACTAAACATATAGATTTTCAAGTGATTATATATTTGACAATAGCAAAGATATATAACTTTTTCGATGACTCATTATGCACGTGTGACGTCGCAACATGTGATATTTACATCAAACAAATTGAAATATCTCAAGAACCAAGCAAGGAAACGAAAAACTGCAAAAGATGTTACTCTATTATTTTAAGTGTTCTTTCAAATAAGACAAACTTAATTTTTAAATAAGACAAACTTAATCAAGAATTGAGCACTATTTATCGTCTTTATCCTCAGGTGCTTTGTATTTGTTCTTTTTCTTCTCTTTCCTCGATACTAGACCCAAAATTGCTAGGGCTACAAAAAATTTTATTAAGCGCATATAGATATAGATATATATATATATATATATAGTTTGTTTTTTTCTTCATATTTTATAAAACAAATAAAACATACCGCTCCTGTGCAAACATACTCTTAGAAAGGAACATTTGACGTGATTTGAACACGAAAGAAGTGTAAAGGGACTCGGCTATCGCCTCGTGCCTCTACTCGACTCATTTCGTGTTAAAATAACGTCAAACCTGCCTTTATGCACGAAGCTTAACAAAGACGCTACGAATGAATACAAAGAACTGCCACGTATCTATAAACTATATAAACTATATAAACTACAGCTCTTTGTTGTTGTTTTTCTCTTTATGCTAGACTAGTGTAGAAACTCGCCATGTCAAAATGGTGGACAGTGTACATCAACAGAACATTCGTACACTTGCGACTGCGCTGCTGGTTATGAAGGAACGAACTGCGAAACAGAACAGTGTAAGTTAACGATCAAAACATACATACATACGTACATACGTACATTTTTATTGAAGTTCTCCAACACAAGCTTTTCGGTGACAATATTACACACAAAAAAATAAAACGAGAAAACGAACTACATTACAAGATAAATGTAAATATAAATTTATATAATGTACTAATAAAAAAATTATTTTATTATTAGAAAGGTAATTTTTGAACCGTTTATTAAAAAGGTTCAGAATGATTTCTTAAATAGCATGGTTGGAAAACCTTTTCTTGAAAATTTGAATGTTGTGAATTTCTTTTATGTTTGGGACACTCGTTCTAGACCTTAGCGCTTCGAAAGGCAAAGGAACGTTGGCCAGTTTTCAATCTCCAGCGCTCACCGGAGATTTTCAGTTTTAAAATAGCGGCATTTACAGGTCCTTCTGCTAATGGAGCGACCACTGAAATGTATTTATTTATTACGGGAATGTTGGTGACTTGTTATAGATTCTAAGAACACGAGAAAATCGTTAAGAAGCGAGGCGTTAGCCGAGTTCTTCTTAGAGTGTCTTCATCAAGCTTTTCGAGTCAAACTTAGCCGCGTCAAGCTTAGCGAGTTAAACTCGATCAGTCTTCACATTAGAAGATGAAAGCCTTCTGACTAACAGATTTAATTTGATGGTCTTCATGCACTGTCTCAGTCTGTCCATGGGAAAATACGGACGTACAAATTACCGGATTTTAAAAAACGTGACGACTGACGAGTTTCTCGTCCAACGACAAATTTCTTGTCTAAAACTATATTTTAGACTTAGACGAGTTTCTCGCTTTAGACAAGTTTTCGTCTAGCTCCTAATATAATTCGACTAAATTATTGCCGAGCAAAATGCAGTTTTGGAAAGCTGTATCAATTAACAGTCCGGTTCTTAAGTATTGGTCAGCGATCTTTACCATTAGCAATTGAACCTACAGTATAAATAGCCATTTTGAAAACATTTAATCTTCAAAAGTAATAGGAGCACGCAGTCCAGTTATATATAGGAGATCTATAGCGATTGCGATTGAAAACCAACTGCTTGTTTTTTGTTTGTTGCGTTTTAATGCCGTCAGACTGCTTAAAAACACGTGTTTTGTCTGATAGCATTAAAGTGCATATGACTCGGAAATTAAGTTTGCATGTCTAATTTGAAAGAACAATTAAAATGACAACGCGACATCTTTTGCATTTTTTGGATTCTTTGCCTTGTTATTGCGATATTTTGTTTGATATGTAAACATGCAAACATCACTCATGAGGTACATATATATATATATATATATATATATATATATATATATATATATATATGTAATGTTTACAACACGAGCGGCCGTGTTGTATTGAATTATACAATCACGAGCCGAAGGCGAGTGATTGTATATTCAATACAACAAGGACGCGAGTGTTGTAAACAACTTGTGAAATGAATAAATAGTAAAAATCCCTTTGGGATAATCATATTGAGATGCTAATTAGTTACAAGCACAAGTGGTTTGTATGGGGTTTACAGGGGTATACATGTGATGTAATTTCTGAAATTGGATTGGCTGCAAAACTCATGAATTATTAATGAATTTCACAAACAACTTTTCACAACTTTCCCAAGTGAATATGATGGAGTAGATATATCTCGCACATGAGTAATTCTCATGATCTCACATTTCTTAGTATTAAACTTTAACTGCCATAGTTTAGTCCAATCACTCGAAGAGTCGAGATCTGTTTGCAAAGCTTGAACATCCTTGTCACGGTTTTTCAATTCTCTGTAGATTTTAGTGTCATCTGCATACAGTTTAGCTTCAGATGTAATACCATTAGTCATGTCATTAATGTATATCAAAAATAATATTGGCCCAAGAATTGTCCCTTGAGGAGTTCCAGACGTTACAGGTGACCATTCAGAACAAGTTCCGCGGATTACAACACGTTGCAGTCGATGTGTAAGAAAATCTCTCAACCAGGCCAACAAACTACCATCAATACCATAACTGCTGAGTTTTAAAAGGAGTCTCTCATGAGGAACACTGTCAAATGCTTTAGCTAAATCCAGAAAAATTACATCAGTTGGTACTCTTTTGTTTCAAGAATTAGCCCAGTCATTGAAAGAATCTAGCAATTGGGTAACAGTTGATCTCCCTTTGAGATATGCAAACTGATTAGAATTTAGTACATTATGCTTGTTCCAGAAGTTAATCATTCTGTCACGAACAACCTTTTCTCCAAGCTTACAGATTATTGAAGTTAGAGAAATCTGACGGTAGTTTTCTCTACACTGCTTGGATCCTTTTTTATAGATCGCTGATATATCGGCCAGCTAAATGAAAGAGAATCGCTCATTGAGGCCGTGAGGGTGAATGGTACCAACTTTGTAAATGAGACGCATTTCTTGTTTACGACGAGTATCGTTACAACCTGTAATGGGCTGAATGGCACAGATTTTCATGTTGGAAAAGGAGTGGTTGGCACTGTTGAAGTGCCTGACAACAGGTTTGTTTTGCACATTGTTTTTGACATCACGAAGGTGTTCAACAAACCTGTCACCTAAACGTCTTCCAGTTTCTCCGATGTAAAGCATGGGACATTTACTGCAAGAGATACAGTAAATGAGGTTGGAGGAAGTGCAAGTGAAACTGTGGGTTATGTTGAACCTACATTTTGGAGCCGAAATTGAAATTGAGGAGTCTAAATATTTACAGGTGTTGCACCTACCACGACAGCAAGAGCTGGTGCCAACATGTGATACCAAGGCTTGCTGCAATGAGCTGTGAACAACGTTTTCCCGGATGTTTTTGCTATGCCGAAAAGATACTAGGGGTTTCTCAGAGAAAATGGAAGATGTTTCTGGGTCATTTTTAATGAGGTCGAAATTGCGGCTAATGATGTCCCTTACTTTGAAATTGAAGGGATGAAAAGTGAGAACTAGAGGTGCTTTTTCATTAGAAATGGTAGCCAAAGGTTCGCTTAAGGTGCCTGAACGGGAAATGTTGGAGACCTTGTGTAAGGTAGTGTCTAAGAGGTGGGAAGGATAACCGCGATTAACAAAAAGGTTTCTCATTTCCAAACATTTGGCATTGAAATCGTCATCTTCACTGCAGAGGCGGCGAAGACGAAGAAATTGAGAGAAAGGAATGGATGTTTTGGTGTGTTTAGGATGATGAGAGGAGAAGAGGAGGTAGCTATGAGAGCCAGTGGTCTTGTAAAAGACAGAAGTGCTTAGCTTATTACCATTAATGGAGACGAGAATATCTAAGAACGACACACTAGTCTCACTGATCTCCCATGTGAACTGGAGTGCTGGGTGGAAGTCATCAACATAGTTAATGAAGCAAACCAGGTCAGCGCGCGAACACGATGCAGTGCCTAAGCAATCATCAATGAACCGACCATAGTAGTCAGGTAGGAAACCAGTGTATTGTTCAAAGATTTGTTTTTCCACATAACCAACAAATAAGTTGGCATAGTTAGGGCCCATTTTGGTACCCATGGCTGCACCACTAACTTGTTGGTAATGCTCACCATCAAATGAAAAATTGTTGAGGGTGAGCACTAACTCGGCCAGGCGTAACAAAGTAGTGGTCGATGGCTCCTGAGTTGTGCGTTGATCAAAGAAATATTTAAGTGCTTGTAGACCATCGTGATGCGGGATGATAGTGTAGAGTGATTTGACATCCATGGTGAAGATGAAATGATGTGAACCTTGAAAACTAATGTGGTCACAAATTTTCAGAGCATGTTTGGTGTCCTTGATGTAAGAAGGTAAATTCTTAACCAAGGGCGCCATGATGTGGTCAAGGTAGGATGAAATGGCTTGGGTAGGGCAACCACAAGCAGACACTATAGGTCTACCTGGGTTGTTGGGTTTGTGAATTTTGGGAAGGAAGTACATGACAGGTGTGCGTGGAGTGGTGGTTAGGAGAGTGCTTGCTGTATCAGGCAATTCCCCAGTGGTGATGAGGTTGTTGATGGTGGATCGAATGGTGGTGTTGTGTTGGGATGTCAAATCACCATCAACTCTGCTGTAAAAAGCAGTGTCGTTTAGTTGCCTTTGAGCCTCTTCGCGGTAACAAATCAGCTCTCCAGACAACCAAAGCACCACACCACCAACTGCATAAACTGGACGATTGTCTTTTTAAATAAATAAACCATAGCAGATTTTGAAAGATTATAGCACAAAAACTATGCAGCAGATTTGCTTGAAATTTCAAGTTAATGCTCTTGTCATGTTGATCTGTTCATCATTTTAAGAATTTCGAAGTGAAAATTTGGACAATTACCAACTTCTACAATATCTTTAAGATTATGTAGAATACTTTTTTAATCTTAAAAAAAATGTTAGTGTTTTTTTAAGTATTTCCTTGAAAAGATTTATAAGTTTGAATAAATGCTTAACTCTCTAAGATCAGTCGAAAGTTCGAAAATCGGCATGAAATAGCACCCATGTGGGTTCACGACCGAGTCTCCAAGGAGCATGGGTTTAGTGCCATTTGTGACGTAGTTCCGGAACGCTCTAGATTTTGTACCAACAAACAATGCATGCGATTATTAGGACTTAGCCACGAACTTCAACTTTCCAGTTTTAAAAATCCTCAATAGATGCGTTCTGGGCCGCTGCAACAACACTGGCAATAAGAAGGAAGGTGCGTCGCTTCAATGTTATGCTTTGTTTGGGCAACAATTGTTCAGAGAAAAGAAAGCAAATCGAACGCTTTCGATCTGGTTGTTTTATAACGCCTAGTGGGCTATAGTTCTGGTAGGTATATCAGTTTGTAGTTTTTGACACACCGTTGATGCTCTTTACAGGAATAGGGATCGTTGACGATTTGTAAATGACACATTATGAGCGAAATGTCAGCACGCAAAACTCGTGGCGAGACGGTGATTAAGTCAATGCAAAATGTGCACAACTTTCAATCTGATTTTCTGCTATTTAGAAAAAAGGGATGTCAGGTAAAACACTTGTATTAAGTCACGATTCATATAAACAACAATAATCAATATCCCGATTCTCTCTCGTCTGGAGCCCGTCATATGCGCCGTTCGTGAGGAGTTCTGAGAACTCAGTCTTTTATCTTGTCGTCATTATTCGATTTGTTTGTTAGTTTTTGCATCAAACAGTGGAAGTCGTCAAAGAAGACACGCGCCGGACGTTTATCTTACAACTATACTGTCCTTCGCTTTTAATACACGCACGCCAATCCATTTTTAAAGTTCCAAGCTGTGACGTCACTGTACGTTAATTCAATATTATCTAACGCCGACCTTTACCTTTGACAACTTATCAATCAATTCACAAACCGCTGGATGGCTTGGCAAGTTAGCGAATGCTTCGTGTATTAAAATTCAAGCAAACTCATTACACCGCAACCGCAGCGAACCTTGCTTCGGAAACGATATGCCCCAATGGGGACCCGAATAATAAATTAATAAATAGATAAACGGAGGAAACTCCTAATTACGTTCAATCCTTCGATGTGCACCGCAACTCCTGGTGTTGGAAGTGCACAAATACCGGAAGCAAATGTCTAACCAATTTAATTCAAACGAATTTAATTCGAATTCATAACTTCGTCGGTAATGCGACGTAAATGCGACGTCGAGTTAAACGTCGAATTTTAGTCGAATTTAATTGCTTTTACTTGGACTCGTTGATGCTGTAAACGACTTCTTGAAAACATGACGCCGAATAGTCACAGACAGAGCGTAACATGTACATTTAATTCGACGCGACGATAATTCGTCGTGTAACTCGAACACGCATGATCGTCGCGTTATCCGTCTGACTCAGACGAATTTAATTACCGAGACGAATTTAATTCGTGTGTCGAATTTAATCGAGTCGTTATACGTCGCAGTTTCGTCGAATAAAATTCAAACAATTAAATTCGTCTATTGTACGACGTTTAGCGCAGGCCTAAGATATTTGAATATTGAAGTGCATTCACACATGTACGTAAACATATTTCGATGATCTGATCGTATAAAAGCTTGGGCCCAAAGTAGAACTTTGATTTAATTTTATGCGTATAAATATGAATCGGTCACTTGATGCAAAACCAGGGTATTATGTTATTCAAGCTATAAATTTCTTCATGTTTTAAATAAATAAATAAATGAATGGTTTATTAACATATCTTCGCATTTACAAAATGAATTATGATATGTGTACATTATACAGTGACTAACAACTAATAAAAGACTATGTACATGCAAGAATATAAGATGATATTAAAAAGACAATATATCGGCGTTTACAAAAGTTACTAACATATGTAAAACTATCGCTTGGACATTGCATCATAAGACATGGCAGGGATAAAACTACGTTTATATCGATCAGTCCGGCACTTTGGAAGAGAAATACAGTCCTTATTGCGGAGCGCACGTCCGTGAGCAGCTACACGGGTCGGAGGCAGTAAGTGGTGCAATCGGCTACTAGAATCGCTTATCTTTTTGAAGGACTTCGTACACAGTTCTTGTCTCCTAATGTCTAGACGAGGACATTGGGCGTTCTGAAGGGCATCAGCGTAATGTGTTCCTGGATATAGTATACGTAGGGCACGCTTCTGGACAAGTTCAATCTTAACGGAAAGATAGGTTGGGAGACTTGTATGCCAGACGACGCATGCGTATTCGAGAATCGACCGCACTAGCGCGAAGAAAACCGGGAGGAGGTCAGATGATGGGATTCCACTTTGCTTCAAAACACGCAAGATATATAAGCGCTTAGATGCTTTCTTCACTATCATGTCGACGTTGTCACTCCACTTGAGCTGATGATTGAGGGTTATACCAAGGACCTTGAATGATGATACAACATCCAGTGGTGTCCCATTGATGTATAGAGGGGAAATAACTGGACTCTTGCGAAGGAAGTTAATCGTCATTTCCTTACATTTCTTAACGTTCAATCGCATATCATTGCTCTCTGCCCATTGTTGAATCTCGTCCAAGTCAGACTGTAGAGTCGACTGATCGTGGACAGATAGGGACTCGGAAATTGTGACATCGTCAACGTACTTCCAGTGACTTGTTCGTAGAGATTTCAACTCAAGGTCATTGATCATGATCAGGAATAATATCGGGCCTAACTTGGTTCCCTGGGGAACACCACCATTTACGTGTACCCAATCAGATTGGACTCCTTTAATCTTGACCGACTGACGTCTATCAGAGAGAAAGTTACAAATCCATGGGATAAGACATCTTGGGATTAGACATCTTCTGAGTTCGATCTCGTGAGTCAACTCCCTTCTGTACACTAAGTGTGACGTTTTACACAGTCTAAGATAAAAATAGGTACGCAATGCGTACATGTGACTACCGCTATTAACCCTTTATAGCCCATTGGCCACCTTTAGTGTTTTACTCTGGCTAACGCCAGATGATTTTACTTGTCAACTGGAAACCTCCTGGGGTATAAAGGGTTAAGAAACTATCTCTCTTAACCCTTTATAGCCCATTAGCCACCTTTAGTATTTTACTCTGGCTAACGCCAGACGATTTTACTTGTCAACTGGAAACCTCCTAGGCTATAGAGATGGCCTTAAGACGCAATGCATGAAAACGTGAGAAAAGCACAAGCACACCCAAAAATGGGTTATTTTACATCATTTTTTACATGTGTTGCTAATTTGAACATGGCACATTTCCATATATTAATATGGCATAGGTTATTATTATGCCCCCAAGTTTTACATGAAGTGAACTTGTAAAATTCAGATTTTGTACAAAGCCTGGATAGCTTATCTGGTGGATAAATCCTAGCTAGAGAACCATTCTAGTGGTGCTTTGAACAACCCAATTTAATTTTTATCCACTGAACAGCACTATAACGTACATAACTACATGTACTCAGTGGATAAAATTTTATATTAGGTTTTCAAAGCATGATTAGTGCTGTTCTTTATCTCGGCTTTGTACAACTCACCCTAGATCATATAGATTATTTTTGTGGAAACACCACGTAAAATATTTATTTGCTAAGCTTTCGGCCTGTTGACTCAGGTCTAAGCTTAGCAAATAAATATTTTACTTGGTGTTTCCACAACAATAATCTATAGTACATTATCACCATGAAAACTTTCAAAGAATTAATCACCCCAGATCATCAACATTGTGTTCCAAAATAACATTTTACCTGTCATAAATATTCTGTCAGTGGCATTCAAGTGTTATGCATATCACTAATATTTTGTGATTCTGCCAGTATTTTAAATAAGACAGTACAGTACTCAGTATTGTAGTTTCAACAGATATATTTCTTCATTTCGAGGCTTTAAGTTTCCCAACAGCTCACAATAGCTTTTCAACAATTTATCAAATTGTACAATTGAGTGACACTTAGACACTAGATTATAGAATATTTTAGTACTTTCACAAGAGTCAGACTTCTGGTGTATCTACTATTCTGCGGTCAGACCGCTGTAGCAGCTCTGGTGTGCACAAACGTTGGTTTCTTAATTTCATAAAAGATATTGAACAACACCTAAAACAAGTAAACAAAGCATCAAGTCAAGGTTTTGTAATGTCGATATAACAGCCAAGAAATTTTGTTAGCATAAATTTCTTATATACATGTATATAGTGTAAATACAGGGCACTGTGATATATACTTATCTAAATCATTAATAATTTATAAACCAAACACATAGGAAAATCATAAGCGAGACAAAGGTTTGATATGTGATCAAACACTTGGGATAGATTAAGCCAACTTACCTCAAACTTTATCTTAAAATACTAATTCATTTGACAACTGAGTCATTTCCTGATTTGTTTGATTTTGAAACACTCGAAAGTTGTGTTTGATCTAATATCAAAACACCTACCTCAACGTTGGTTAAAATTTGTCACTCTTAATAATGTATACATGTACATGCAGTAACATGAGTGATGAGTCTTTGAGCACAACACACAATTCAACCAAAATTAAACTGAAACTCATAAAGCGATTTTATCATTAACATTGACAATTTCTTCGATAAAAGAAGAAGAGGTTTGAAACAGGACACAGTTGAAGGCCCAACTTCTAGCAAACTTGATAAGCTGAATATTTCTAGTACTGCTAAAGTACCGAAGTACGATGATCTGGGGTCTTCAGGTGTAAATTCGAGGTTGGCTTTGAGATCCGATCAAGTATTGGGTCGTTCCAGAAAAGATCCATACCCCACCCACACCCCATGGAAGAAATTTTCGCTGTCCGGAGGGGGAGGGGAAAATTTACTTTAGATGTCCGAGGGGGGGGGGGGGAGTAGTTGGAAATAAAGTTCGTCCAAGCCGACATCGCTTCAGAAATATCAAAATATTAAACAGGTAAGTAGACATAACTTTTAATAATAAGATTTAAGAAGTCATAGATTCATAACAAGTACAAAACTATATAAGTTGTCTAAAATATCAACAGAAAATAGAAATATCAACGAGCCATTTTCCAGTCAATATCAAGCGGGGCTTCCTGTTGAATCTTCAAATAGTCGTAACGTTAGCAACCTACGTTTCAAATTTCACTCAACCGTGAAAATAATATTCAACTGTCTGTACAGGAAGTCCCGCTTGATGATTGGAAAATCGTTCGTTTTCGATAGGAAATCTTGCAATTTATTGCAAATCGAACTCGTAGTGAGAAGAACAGCTATCCGTTTTCCTTTCTTTGGCAATAACTAAGCTTTCGCTTTGGAATTTGAGACAGAAACTGAGCATTGACGTTGATGTTGGTGCGAGCGTCTGGGCCTTTCTACTCAGGACGAACTCTACGTCATCTGTATGGAATGATTGTTTACTTTCGACTCGCAGAGGTCCGTTTTGCCACGATCGCCCGATGTGAGGCGGCTGTATTCGCAGGATAAAACTGTGCAAATTCTTCAAAAAACCCTGACAAAAAAATGATGTCCGAGAGGGGAGGGGGTAATTTTAGCTTTCGCTGTCCGGGGAGAGGGGGGAGGTTAACTTGTATCTGGATGTCCTAAGAAGGGCGGGGGGACCCGTTTGACATTTCCTCCGTGGGGGGGGGGGGGTATGGATATTTTCTGGAACGACCCATTTATAGATTTTGTATATAGTATATATAAGATAAACAACGTCACAGTTTTGAAACTATTTCTTACCTTGTATAAACTGATCAATGACAGAAACCGCTCCACGAAGAAGAGATTAGACTTGGATCAAGTCTGTCTCTCGAGGGGACGAGGGGTCGAGCGTGCCGCGAAGCGGCGCGCGAGGAGAATGGGTAGAAGGAGAGAGACAGACTTCATCCAAGAAGACAGACTTCATCCAAGAAGACAGACTTCATCCAAGTCTAAGAAGAGATTTGCAAAGAAATAATTAACACATTTCAAAAATCAAAACAACCAATTGCAAAATGCAAAGACGAGATTCACATTAGTTTATTCCCCAACGAGGCCAGGAAAACAACTCGAGTACTTTCCGAATACGTGGCGATCAATGGCAATCTTCTCGACTATATAGCGATCGTGTCGAATATCTGGCGATGGCTGCACGAGTATGACGTAAATGTGGTCCAAGACACTCACTCACTCACTCACTCACTCACTCACTCACTCACTCACTCACTCACTCACTCACTCACTCACTCACTCACTCACGCACTCACGCACTCACGCACTCACGCACTCACGCACTCACGCACTCACGCACTCACGCACTCACGCACTCACGCACTCACGCACTCACGCACTCACGCACTCACGCACTCACGCACTCACGCACTCACGCACTCACGCACTCACGCACTCACGCACTCACGCACTCACGCACTCACGCACTCACGCACTCACGCACTCACGCACTCACGCACTCACGCACTCACGCACTCACGCACTCACGCACTCACGCACTCACGCACTCACGCACTCACGCACTCACGCACTCACGCACGCACGCACGCACGCACGCACGCACGCACGCACTCACTCACTCACTCACTCACTCACTCACTCACTCACTCACTCACTCACTGACTCACTCACTCACTCACTCACTCACTCACTGACTCACTCACTCACTCACTCACTCACTCACTCACTCACTCACTCACTCACTCACTCACTCACTCACTCACGCACTCACGCACTCACGCACTCACGCACTCACGCACTCACGCACTCACGCACTCACGCACTCACGCACTCACGCACTCACGCACTCACGCACTCACGCACTCACGCACTCACGCACTCACTCACGCACTCACGCACTCACGCACTCACGCACTCACGCACTCACGCACTCACGCACTCACGCACTCACGCACTCACGCACTCACGCACTCACGCACTCACGCACTCACGCACTCACGCACTCACGTACTCACGCACTCACGCACTCACGCACTCACGCACTCACGCACTCACGCACTCACGCACTCACGCACTCACGCACTCACGCACTCACGCACTTACGCACTCACGCACGCACGCACGCACGCACGCACGCACGCACGCACGCACGCACTCACTCACTCACTCACTCACTCACTCACTCACTCACTCACTCACTCACTGACTCACTCACTCACTCACTCACTCACTGACTCACTCACTCACTCACTCACTCACTCACTCACTCACTCACTCACTCACTCACTCACTCACTCACTCACGCACTCACGCACTCACGCACTCACGCACTCACGCACTCACGCACTCACGCACTCACGCACTCACGCACTCACGCACTCACGCACTCACGCACTCACTCACGCACTCACGCACTCACGCACTCACGCACTCACGCACTCACGCACTCACGCACTCACGCACTCACGCACTCACGCACTCACGCACTCACGCACTCACGCACTCACGCACTCACGCACTCACGCACTCACGCACTCACGCACTCACGCACTCACGCACTCACGCACTCACGCACTCACGCACTCACGCACTCACGCACTCACGCACTCACGCACTCACGCACTCACGCACTCACGCACTCACGCACTCACGCACTAACGCACTCACGCACTCACGCACTCACGCACTCACGCACTCACGCACTCACGCACTCACGCACTAACGCACTCACGCACTCACTCAAGATTTCGCCGACATAGTGGCTCCCGCTGACAGGTCAGCGGTATGGTAGTCACAAAAATACAAATCTCGCCTCCTCTGACTACCGTCGATATTCCCTTCTATTTCAGTCAGGTTTGGTGTATGAGAATTTAAGAATTGAGACCTCGTGAAAAGACCACTGCTTTTAATATTAAGTGGAATCCTAAAATAACTTGGGAAACTATAGCCTAGTCGCTTCTAAGCCTTTCGTTTCCGCCATGAGCTTGGCCGCGTAGTCGGTTTGGGTTATTGGGAAGACTGGGGAGAGGCTGGAAACGAGAAGGCCCTGCCCAGAATCGTTATGGCCCTTCGAGTGTTCCTGGGATCTAGCGTAGCGACAGTATATTATATAAAACGTATATTACCAAAGATCTTGGCGATCGAAAGAAGGAAATTATGGAATATATTCCAATTGGAGCTCGAAATGAAAATTTAACTGTTTAACTTTCAACTTTTGACGGTTGCAGAAGGAAAGCTAGTGATAAGAAGCTAGGTCAGTGAATCTTCGTCGTTCGGAGGTGAGAAAGCTTGTATTATTTTATGCACAAGGAAATAGTAAGTGTCGGGAAACACTTAGGACGTCATAACATCACAATTCTTCCTTGATAAACAACTGAGCTGTAAAGTGAAAGTGTTTACGAATTTTGCTAGGCCTTCCCCAGCGGGTCCTTCGGATCACTTCCGAAACGTGTCAACCAAGGAAGGCCTAGAAACTAGGCTAGGGAATCCTCGTACGGAAACATTCTGTAAATTTTGGCCGCCAATTATGCAGATTTAACAATAATTTCTACAAATATCTTGCACGTCTGGTGAGAATACACAATTTTTAGATAGGATACTTAAAATAGGGCTTTTCTACTGAATTCCATGCGAGTTAGAGCAATTTGAACAAAATGGTCCAACGGAGTAAGTCAATTGGCTCGCATGCAAGCCCACAATAATTTAGGTTGCGGTGTAATGAGTTTGCTTGAATTATTCGCTAACTTGCCAAGCTGTACAAGTTGAAAATCCAGCCAGTGGCGTAGCCAGGGTTGACCAATTGGGCGGCACGAAGTGACATTTCCAAAGAAGGGGGTAGCATGCTCCGGAATATTTTTGAAATTTAGGGGTTTTGAATGCCATTTCCTGCATTTTAGGGAAAGAATTTGTAGAATTCTGAAGATTATAAAATACGAAAATTAAATATCTACATTTTTTTTTTGAGGATTGCGGCAAACATTTTGATCGGTTTGATTCTGTATTTATTGTGCATACAAGTATGTTAGTGAAAACAGCGTGCGGTATAGATTCTTTAGTCATGAGTACACAAGTTACGCATGGAAAACGCGTGGCCAGACCACGGACTAGCGTTGGAGATTAGTAGAATAACGAATGACGTCATTGACGCGGATTAGCCGGGCTTGGGCCCGGCCTGGCCCGCCCTTGGCTACGCCACTGAATCCAGCCATCCAGGTTTGTGAATTGATTCATAAATTGTCAAAGGTAAGACGTTCAGTAAGTGTAAGTAAACCGTATCTGACTCCTCTGCTCCTGTGAGAAAACGTACACATGAATGTCTACAACTCACAAGACATATCATCCAGACAGACTGAACTTCACGCGTCGATCTAATCGCGATGCTTTCGCTCTTCGATCTATGGAATTTTTTTTCATTCGTCAGCAATCGGGTCATCTTAATATGAATATGAAAGGGACAACTTCGTCGTAATAGTTGCTGGAAATATAATCGTTATAGCAGCATAAATGATAGCCAGCTTTATTCCCTGCGATCTCATATGAAATGAATTTCCGAGTTTTTCACATCAGAACTCATATTGTCATCGGATAGCGTACATTATATTGTGAACTGTTGCAAGATCTTTAGGTTTATAAAGCCTAAAGTGATAGAAAATCCGCGACAGACAGATTCAAGAACGTGGTAAACAAATAGTCGCCCCAAATTAATCTATTAAACATAATTGCTTCGTGCTTTAAATTGCATGTTCGTCCTATTTATAATAAAAAGAAACATATTCACGCGATTTCATATTTATTACTTATAGTTAAGACTTAAGACATTTGAAAAGAGCTTCCACTCCAATTTCTCCTGTGAATGCATGTTGAAAAGGGGCCAGGCAGGCATTCTACAATTTAAATAATAAACAACACGACGTTGAAGACGGGTTCCCTGCTAATCATATGTCGGACGTTCCGGAATCTACGTCGCAAATTGTGCTCTCCCATGCAGTTTTTTGCTTGCGC
>OZ036001.1:654679-657179 GCA_964035015.1 Corallium rubrum | reverse complement strand
ATTTGAATACAACTGTTGCATAAATCAACTTGTTATATCATTCTGTGATTGTAATTTATAAGTCCTATCGCTAATTTTATTATGAATATAATGACAGCGTCGTATATAATGCATGCCAAAACCAAGGCGCCATGCATTTGTATTTATATTTATTTTTTAACTCCTATTTTGACCTCATCCAGTCATCTCATGCATGCTAAAGAATAAAAATCCGTTGTTTATGAACACTCTATTAAAGAAGAGAACGTGAACTAACACTGATTTGAAAAAACTTGCACGGAAAAATTAAAGAATATTTGGCGCGTACGTCACAAGCAAATTATTCACACGCATTGATTCAAAAGAAAACGTAAACAACAATGGCGCTTTATTTGTGTCAATTTCTTTTACTTTCCCTGTATAATTTGGCTGCGGCGTATTTTCTCTCGTGTCATTACATGAAAAAGTTCAAAACGTCTGGTTATATCTTTATCGCCCAAAGCCCCCAAACACACCGGTGAATAATTGTTATTTCTGTGAACGGGTGACATTTTTGCGTTGTAGTTGTACACGTATAAAACTCGGTTTCGTTTTCGCAATTTTTCTGAATAGCAGCGGTATAGAAACTAAAGCGCCATGGGGGGAAAAATTCTGCCCTATGGATAAGAATTTTCCTGTTATTGTAGCTTGCAAGTGATTTTGAAATGATCAAACGAATAAATAATTTGATCACTGAAGCGGTCGGGCGAGTCATTCAGCGCAACTAATAAGTTGTCTTGTCTTGTCTTGTCTCGTGGGCTGTTATGGGTTTTTTCTTGCTCGACTGGTAAAACGGCCAAATTTCTAGACTTTTATAGTTTATTTCTCCTAGCCTGCGCCTCAAACGTCCTTAATATATAAAAATTTCTATTAGTGGTGCAAAACGTTTTACGCCCCCCCCCCCGGTCAATTTAATTAGATTACTGCAACATCAAAGTGAGATTAGTGGCGTCTTCGACCAGAGGTTCTCTCGCCGCTTTCAGCATTTCGGGGGGGAGCGGGCGGCGTAGGACCTCTGGGACCAGGGTAGGGAAGCAACGGCGTCGAAAAGAACTCGCTGTAAATCGCTGCAAACCAACTCGACGACGAATAAAACATGAGACAAGACATCATATTGACAAGGTTAGTAGATTTTATTCACATAATGTTGATATTTAAGACAAATTCGTTCGTTTGTTTACGGGTTTATGTCAAGTCACATATATTTTCAAATATAATTACCGTTAAAACACCCGCACTGCGGGCTACCACACACCTTGAACTTGGGCCGCCTGTGGTGTCCCCAACAAATTAAAAACAAAGTATTACCCAGATTGGCACCCGGGTATTTCTTAAATATTTTAGTCAGTAAAGTAGCAAGACTCGGTGAAATACAGTAAAGCTTAAACTGCTTGAGTGTGCTTATAAATACATGCGTATAAACACACTATAAAGTAAAGACAAACAGCACTAAATTACTCACATTTTTGGTTTTTGTCATTCTTTATCAATAACTCCCGGTTTTACCTCACATATAATTGTATGAACTCCTCATAAATTCACTTTATTATTAAAAAAACTCCTCGACGAGTCTCCGTATATTAAAAGAAATGGCCGCCTGACATTTGCATTTTTTGCGGGCCATGTTGAGAGGCCTAGGTCTAGAACCCAAAAGTTGGGCTACTATGAAGTATTTGCTGTCGAAAACAAAGAAGACGAGGGCATGACCTGATTACAGAAGGATATATAATTAATGGTAATAGAACGAATTGAATCGTGCTATTAATGCCAAATCATACTCGTGATTAACAAATCAACCTCCCGCTTCGCGGTCGGTCGATTTTGTAATCACTCATATGATTTTGGCATTAATAGCACTCCTCGTCGTTCTATTACCCTCATTAATTGTACTACAGTACAATTAATGAAAATAGAGAAGGCCCTGGGAACGATGTTGACAATAAAATTCAAAATGGCGGCCAATTCTGCAATTTCCAACGACTTGTGGTACACTATGAACTAAAAATTCCATGTAAATATTTTGAAATGAGTACAGAGAACACCCGGAGTGAAAATGGTTCTTGTCAAGTAATGAAACAAGATGTTTTTAAAGGCGTGAGTGAGTACGAAGCGTACGTGTCGTAATTTTGTCATGCATATAATAAATGAGTAATCATGTGATTTTGCTCGTACAATTAAAGATTTACACTACACGTGATATTTAAAAATAATGTATTTGAAAATAATGCCAAATTATGCCAATTTTGGCAAAAGTTTCAAATATTACTTGTAGTGTAAATCATTAATTGTACTCGCTATCATATGATTACCTATACTTATTACAATCGTTATGCAAAAATTTCATAACAATATATTGTTTAATTAATAATTTAATTTTGAGGTAAGCACCATGTGTTTTTTTATGTTGAGCTTTCGTCCTGTGAACTCAAGACTTAATCAGAGCTAAAAATAATTAAATTAGACACGTCAATTTATTTGACGC